>KV428057.1:0-144899 GCA_001632355.1 Sistotremastrum suecicum HHB10207 ss-3 | reverse complement strand
TAAGGATGAACACGAATACGCCAGAAAAAAGGATACCCATGGATAGACCTGGGTAGGTACCTCTCTTTTTTATCTTTTACAGGTACCGAGTATTGGCTTTCCCAAAGAAAACTGCAAAATAAGGATACCCATACCTGGGGTACCTGGGTAAAAAGGCCATTTTACCCAGGTATACCCTGGGTGAGTACCTACCCATGGGGCTTGTGAGTGGGTATGGCCAGCCATTTTCTTCCTCCCAATACTCATGAGTGGATACTCAGGTACAGTGAGTATGTATTCGTGTTCATCCTTAATCTGCGGTGAGTGTTCTTGTCAAGTTGAGATGCTTCCGTCTTTTGTGGATGCGGTAGAATACTACCAGTCTTGCATTCGCCAAGATACACTTACATAAGAATGGCGGAACAGAAGCTGGCAGGAAAAAATACGTCGATCGCAACCATATATATTGACAACTAGGGTCCGAAAGGATAGCTTCTAGGATAGACTGCGCAGGCCGCTGGTTTCTGTAGCTATAAGTGGCGACTTCTTGGATGACATCCTTGACGACATCCGACCGGCGCTTGTTGACAGAAGATCCGATACGACGAAAGCTCGAGTGGTATGACCAAAACAGAGCGGTGACAGTAAGACATTGAAAGACAGAGCAAGACACAGAGATCTGAACGTCAACGCGTCGCGCCGAAAGGAGCCTTGAAAGCTTGAAGCAGAGAACACGCCGTTCAAACTCCGCGACCATCGGCTTGTCCGGGCTTGACCTTCTGCAGGCTAGCCGAAGGCATTCTGATCCCGGATCGGGCTTCACCTCAACCCAGGAATTGGTCTCGGCGAAACTTCTCGGGTAACCTGTCGTGAGAATTGAAAACGTAGATTGAATTTTGAATTTTTCTACTAAGGACTCAGGGGCAACCGTAGCCCGCGTCCTCCACTCCCATCTCCGCAACGTCCGAGAACGCCAACACTCTGTCCATCAGGTCCGACGCCACGAACATGCCATCCGCTAGCACCCCAATCTCCTCAGAGCCCTCCTCACCTCCCCCTGCTCCAACTCTGTCATCTCCAGCCCCAAGGACCTCTCCTCTCGCCAAGAAACCACCTCCACCCAGACCGAGAGCCACGCGTCCTCCAACCGCCGCCGCCGCGAACGCAATCCCACGTCAAACTCGCCATGGCAAACGTGCCCCAGACACCGAGGTCTTGACCGACGTAACGAACAAGAAACAGAAGACTGCCGCCACAGCAAAGTCGACAGCAAACGGAAACGGGAAGAACAAGCGCAACCAGGGAAAGAAGACGGTTGCGGCGGATGAGGAGCCTGAGGCGATCAGCAGCGGTCTGAGTGATTTGAGCGCCGAAGAGTAGCGGCGAGGACGATTTTGGATCAAATAAGATTTATTGAATATGTACCGATCTGTACCCTACTGTTCATAACCTAATCCGACCTGTTCAGACGCTAATATGGGTTTTCGTGCCTCCAATGATCCGATCTGTTCCCCTCGACAAATTGTCTGTTCAGTCACTGAGCCGAGCCTGATCAGATTTCGTGGTCACTGACCCGGTCTGAACTGTCCTGGCCCGATGTATAGAGGCATCTGGAAGCTCTGTGATCGGAGCAGCCTCTGAACCGGTCTGAACCGACATGATCAGGTCGGATCCGACCCAAGCGCATTTGCTGATGTCTCACCCTCATAAAGGCTAAAGCCAACTTTTCGTCGAACGACTTTTCGACATCGAGACTCCAGCTCAAAGAGGTGCGTATCAACCACATCTCTCATGAACCCTGCGTCCTGATGTGCTTCCTGATCAGTCAGTCAATAATGTCTCAGTCCTCGGATGCACCTCCCATCAGAGAACGCCATATGCTTGCCGGCATTCAGGTCGTACCCCAAGACATACGAGAGTGGAATGTTGGATCGCCGGTTACAGTTTCCACTTCTCCCTTAACCACCGCTCGCGTCCTTGTCTCAACTGGATCGACTACCTCCATTATCGATCTCCGATACTTGAGATTGATCGGCCTCCTCCCCTATCTTGTCCCCCTTCGCGAAGGCGTCGACAAAGTCATATTTGACTCTGTAATCCGTGGCTCAGACGATGACGATGATGACGGCGAAGGCAGGACAAAGGTTTATGGTCGAGCCAAGGTGGAAGTCATTTTTCAGGGTTATAAATTCCTTCACGACTTCTGGGTGATTGATATCGGTCTCCCGGTCGAAGTGTTGCTTGGAAACGATTGGTCTCGGAAATTTTCTGTAGCCTATCAATTCACGGAGGGAGGAATAAAGATCACCAGAGCAGATGCCCCGAGAGCTTAAGCATCCGCTCCGTCTCTCAGTCCGCTTTCACGATGTAAATTTGTAAATACTGTTCTTCGTATATCTTGCTCGTCCCGCGAATACTCGAAATAAACTAGATCCCCAGACTCAACAACCTTAATAATAAGCTCTGTCAAACAAGCTTCTAGATCCTCCGATCAAAGTACCCGCGGTCAACACCATACCAAATCCAGGATCGGATCACACGATGTCTCAGTTTCATAAGACGGAAGGAAATACTCGCTCTCATCCTCAGGAAGTCGTATGGGGCCGTCTATCTCGGTACGGCAAGTGCAAATAATGAGGAGATAGAGGGCCATCGGAACGGATATTGTTATCTGGATTGCGTCGGTCCTAAGCTACAGAACCAATGTCGAAACAGTACTCACAGAAATTGGACCAGCAAGCTTAACGACATATTGGAATTGACCTACAATACTGACGGCAAAAGTCAGAAGAACCGCGAGATATATAGCGTGGGACCTAGATCGATTGAATCAAGTTGCGATACTATCATCGAGAAGTTACTCACGAAAGAATGCAATGGATGTGTCGACGAGGTATCGACAGTTTAGGATGATTATGAAGACGCTCGCCGATCAATACTGAAGAAAGGGTCAATGAGAATGTCGCAGGATACAAAGTTCAACGTACCGAAGCAGACAACATTCAAGGCCAGCGATACGGGAATGATGACGACATATGTGGCCTTCATTGCACTTGTTGCCATTAAGAACATCCACTCTATCAATTGCAATCAGCCAAACCCCTCGCACAGACCAAACGAAACTCACGGCCAAGAACCAAGAGCAGGATTGTAGGGAATACAATAGCCACAGGCTTACGATCCCACAATACCCACGTACGATAAATCTGATCAAATATATCAGCTAAGCCTACAACGGATGTCTACCAAACGCTTACAGTGAAAGCGTCGCCGACGAACATCTGCAAGACCATCGGGAGCTGGAGATACAGAGGGTCGGTGTTCCAGCAATGCAGATCGAGCGGATGTTCGATATAAGTTGGAGTTTGGGAAGCAATATTGTAGACGTTCAAGGTGAACTCGACGGTGCCGATGCAGAAAGTGCCAACGACGATAAGGAGGATGAAGCGAACGTTCTTGTGCGAACCAAATCGATTGAGGAGAGCATGAAGGGTCAACATAAAGAGCACAAGCAGGGCAGCTAATTTTGGATTCATGAGCGAGCTCATGGACGAGTAAAAGAATAGACGTACCCCACAAAGCTGCGTTCAGACCAGTCCGAATTTGCAGGTTTCGAGTGCACTGAGATACATCCCACCGAATGGGAGGATAGTCTATTGCCTTAGCCATAAAATGCGAATGATACGGGTCAGGCATGATAGTAGGAGTCCAGAATAGAGAGTCGACGAGGGGAGGACAAAGAAAGAGTAAAGAGTCAAGTTGAAAATCAAATCCGTTGCGACGTTGAAGCAGGTGCCGTCTCGGTCTACAAGTTCCGACCACGTGAGGACATCCAACTCTCTATTGATGACTGCGTGAGCTGCGGATCCCCCTCAATTCGGAAGCTCTTGATGCGCTTTAAGAATCCGGCGGCATGTGTACGTGAGGCGCCTGGTCATGACCGTTCATTTTAGTGAAATGGAATTCTGTCCAGAATACCCAGGAGCCTTTCAGTACCGGCTACTATGAGCGCGCGTCAGTATTTCTCGGGTAAGGAGATGTGACACAGGGCTCATTACCTGTACATTGAGGCTGCGGAACCAGGAGTCCAGGACAACGTCGTTGACGCCGGCTTCTCAGTGAGTCTTCAACAGGATTGAGGTCGCCAGAGGACAAAGATTATATCCAAGTGAGATGATGAGTTCTCAACTTTAATGCAATCCTCCTTATATCTTGATTCCGAAAATTTCGGCTGAAGTGAGACGGCCGATCTTGTTGAGCGTCGTCAACAGATCCCCGATGGCCGAGGGCTTCGATAAGGCACGAACCATGGTTAATGCCGACTGCAGGTCCAACAGCGATATAGAAGGTATTGATACTAGCAGTGCGGTCAATACGAGGACGTCATTAATTCTCCTAGCCTTCAAGACGACCATACCTGAATTCATGAAATGGAGCAAAAATTTGTTTTCATGAGAAGTTGCGAATCTCGTTGAGATGTATTGGAGCCGTCTCACACAGCAACGCGATGATTCGAGTAACAAAATCTTATTCTGACTTGATATCTGCTGCAGAGTTCACCAAATCTTCTTTGCTGAGCGCTGAGCTTGGTTGCGTCGAGCGGGATATTATCGGCACCGGAATTCGGATGTTGAGCCGTACATGGTGCCTGCAGCTCTCCTTCGCTTTCCTCGACGTTATCCACTCTCTCTGCTCATCATCTTAATACCTCTTTCACTGCTTGTATACTCATATTGGGACCCATTACGCTCACAGACCTCATCCCTATTACCGTTGCCGGACTGGACGTCATCGAAACCGCCATCCTCGTCCATCGACTCTGAGCATGCTACTCTCCTCCTCGTCACCGCATATTATCCCAAGCTTCAATCTCGACTCACTCCCAAGCTCTTGAATAGAGTCTTATCACGTATAAAAACCCCATTATATATCTTCACCACACCCGAAATCAAACCGCTGTTGAACGTCGATTCGGAGTTCTCAGTGAATATCAATACCTCATTTGCATCACCGCTCGACATTCCACCTCTGGAAGGTGTTCTAGAGAGCTACGAAAGGATGAGCTCTCGAGGAAGAGAAGCAGGTCGCAGGAAAACACCAGAAACATACGCGTTACGAAACTCGAAGGCATATTTTCTCCGAACTGCTATCCAAAATTACATCAACGCGTCTACCGCTTCCTCCACGCCATCATACGCGTTCTGGATCGACCCAACTGTTCTTGACGAACTCCCTTCACTTTCGAGATGGCCGGATGCGATAAGGTTGCAGAATGCTTGGGTCGAGGGAGAGGCTCAGACGGGGACGGATATGGCAGACCTGATGATGTGGCCCGTGGAGACGTTGCCGCATTCGAGTCTATCGCTTTGGTCGGAAGGCATGGGTCCGATCAAGGTAGCCGATAACCAAGCTTTCAGCACCGGTGAGTCCTCGTTTTCGTATTCGTCTCACCTAACCCCAAGTCTCGCACTTTGCATCATAAATCTCAACTAACGCATCTCATTTCAGGCTCGTTCTTCGGAGGACCTACATCCGCTATTGAATGGTACTCCCGAGCATTCTACGCGCTCCACAATCACTTCCTCTCCCAGCGCCAATTCGTCGGCAGCGACCTCGCCCTCACCAACGCTTTATTCCTTCTTCAACCCCATCGGTTCATCACCCTCTGGCCTTCAGATCCTCAAAATCCGGCGAAGGGGAATTGTGGTCCCTCAAAAGGCCTACGATCGTATCCCTTCCACTGGACCGCATCCGATAAGGAGCGGGAGGAAATTGCGAAGGCTTGGATCTGGAATGCGAGGTGGAAGCCTTGGAAGGTCGATTGGTGGAACGGGAGAGCGGGCGAGAAATGTGGAATTGTTGAGATAGTCGGAATGAGATCACTTTTGGAGAGGTTATTCGGTAAAGGATGGCGGCCGCCTGGAATGTCGATATTGGTGTGATGAATCAAATCTGTGAGTATCTCTCCTTGTGTTGGTCGTCACCTATCTGAATGCACTGAATTAAGGTACCGATTCAACGGAATTATTTATGATGCTTTCGACGCGTTCTCTTGCACTTTCTCATATATCTTCCGGACTTTATCGACTGTACATGTCGATTTATACTCTGTGTCAAATTTAAAATCATGCAAGCTGTTGGATTTCCCGCGCAGCCAATTTTTCTACTATCTCAAATGCATGTTCGATGTCGGATCCGAACGCCCGTATGTCCATGTTGAGACTGTGTCCGTAAGTTTTGAAGCAGAGAGGGTTTGAGTCACGGAGATGAGATGATAGCATTAATACGAGGAGAGTATCTACGGGCATGATGGCTATTGACGAGTGTTGATGCGTGCAAAATATCGAGGGATCCGAAGAAAACGAAAACAATCCAAAAATATACAACGAATGGAGTCAAGCGGCTCGCCCTTGAAAAGAAACGAGAAACGAAGAGAAGCCAGGTGATACATCGCCGCACACCAATTAACCCTAAAGAATGAAAGATGCAAAATGCAGATCAAATAGAAAACGTCAATGCATGAGATGATGATTAGATATAATAAAAAGAAGAAATATCAGCAATCTATGCCGACAGGTCCAAATAATTCGTGCGCATAGATTGGCTATCCGTGTATACAGCCCGCACGTCTCCCAGATCATTCACGTCATCGCTCGGAGGTCGAGGCGGCCGTATAGGATGCGGAGCGACGGGCTGAGGCATTTGATGATGTGAGATGACGTTAGAGAATCGTTGTTGATATTGCTGCTGAAGCAGCTGCTTTTGACGGGGGAGAGGCATGGCGTTCTCATCTATCGTGCGGAAGGAAGGAGGATGTTTCTCGGCGACGGAGGTACGACTGTATAGCGTTCGTTCACTCCAGCCCATCGCACTTCCATTATGAGTCTCCCGATCAGGCGGATACAGTGTCGAAGTGGGAGGATATTGTTGAGCGTGGGGAGTGAGAAGTTCTGAAGATGCTTGTGTGGTAGGAGAAGCTACAGGAAATTCCTGCTCATGCTCGTGGATGACCTTCATCATATGTTGACCACGACTGATCTCGTGCAGAGGCGGCACGAATGGATCGGGAGTCGATCGATCCGCAGAGGCCGACGACGTGAAGGGAGAACCAGGATGAGAGATGTGCTGGGATGTGGTATGATGAGAAGCTGGATGAGGTGATGCCGAAGCTCGAGAAGCCGAATCAATTCTTTCAGGAATTGAAGGATAACTCTGAGTATCGACAATCGGTCGGAAGTTTCCGTGCTGTCGTGTGGGAGGAGGCTGCAGCACGGTCTTGGGGAACTCTTTCTGATACGGTGATATGGCGAGGGCTGGTGGACCGCCACGTTTAAATTTTCGGCGAAGGAAGTATATAACGATGGCAAGGATCAAAAGACCCAGAAGAACGCCGAGGACGACGGTGATAATGGTCATAGGAAAGGAGTGAGAGGAAGAGGTTGAAGTAGGAGATGAGCCAGCAGCGTCGGCTGTTGAGGACGCTGCGGCGATCGTAGAAGTTGCTAATCCAGATAGGAAGGCGGCGTTGGTAGTGGAGTACGGTCCGGGATCAGCGGTAGTCGTACCATTACTGAAGTCCAATGAGATGAGGTCAGATAGCAGCGGGAGGTAACTCACGTAGGCTGTGAAAATGTCAAGAAATCGATATCCAACCAATTATTGGTCCCGTCGGGGACGTTCGTGAACAGCAACTGATGCTGTCCTGACCCCCCTGGGCCTCCACCTTCACTCCCATCCGTTGGAAACACCCTCGACCACAACAGCTGTCGATATTGGACTGTCGGCGAATTGGCTGTGCCAGGTTGTACTAGGTTATTCCATCGAACGGAGAAGTTCGAATGACCAGGTCCTTTCGACCCAAAAATATAGATAGCTGAGCCAGTGAATGACAGGGCGAAGCTAGCCTGATTTTCTTGAGTTGCATGGTATGTGCGACCGAATGTTTGACCCAGATTTGGGTCCGTGGCGGGTGCTGTGTGCCAGCCGGGTGAGCTTGAGTAGTTGAGAGCAGGATAAGTGTCGTCGACGGTGAAGTTCATGATGGTATGAGAGAGTGTCAGTTATAGATACGGCGGTCGGACTAGTGTACTAGAGTGAGGGCATTGATAGCAGGAAAAGAGCGTAATGGACGTCAGTCGTCCAGCGAATGAAGGAATGATGCTATTTGGTTCTGTTTGGCTAAAGTTGGACCTGGCGGCATTTTGCCTGAGCTGGTCCTCGTTTCGTCTTCATCAACATCAAGCATCATAGAATCTGAGGCGACAGTCTATACTTATCATTGGAGCGAATTTCACTGCTGTGTCGCCCCAAAGGCTATTCGGAGGCTTTGGAATATTCGACCTCAATATTTCATATTTTCGCGGTATTTTCACGATTTCCGACGAACGATTTCTCTCAGCAAGTGGTGCTTTATCTGGGTCCTCGACTCTATGGCATATCTCGAAATTGGTATCTTACGAAGGTCCGAAACGGACGTCGTCTATCAGTTACTTACCACGGTTTCAAGCATCCCATCGCCGTTTCCGAATTAGGATCAAATTCCGTTCCTGAGCGCTGAACGGTCAACTGTTTCGGAACTGAAGACTCTCACGGCACCTTTCACCTTCTCGAGGACATGCCTTCAACTTCGTTCTGGTCGTGCTCGCCTATCAGTCTACACTTTCTTACGATCCTCAGTTCTGGTTCTCTACGTCCTCGATGCCGAAGCCTCGGCTTAGTAGTCAGACGACTGCATCGCTAATGATGTCCATCTCCATCAATCCCGCTTTCCCTGAAAACAAGGTACGTCCCCGTCCTCCGAAATCGTCAGAAGCGTCGTCCTGACGATCTCCTAGGGTTCGGCCCCAATTCAAGTCTTACACTCAATCCTCCATTAGACACCGAGATTCGCCAGTTTCATTAGATTCGTTAAGCGATTCACGACTTGCCTCGAAGCCATCTCATCAATCCAAAGCGGGGCTCGACCTCTGATTCTTGATAAGCGCCATCAGTAAAGCTACGAACTCGACGTTACGATATATACCACAACCTAATCTCGTTGACAGACGGACATCTGGACCGCGTGTATCTCTCGTCCGACCAGTAGAGCGGTCCTTCACGGCACCCCTAGCTGTTCGACGGTGGATCATCTCGGTAAAGACCATGGATCATATCCCATGATCATGATCTGACCTCGACACATTCTCAATAATGTTCCTTCGCGCTGCAGTCCTCCTCGATCTTTGACAGCTCTCATCGAATTCTCACAGTCAAAAGTTGCTATGACCTCTGTGCTCAAATATCCTTGAAGTCACTTCTCCTTCCCTCGGAGAACATGGTCCTATACTATGCGAAAGTACTCTATCGACGGATTTAATTCTAAGCTCGGAGTGCTAGTCCGAGAGAGACATTTCGTCGCATCTGTTCACGATCCCTCGATCACGACTTTATGTGACTTCTATGGCTGATCGATCTCTTCGTGGAAGTGGCGTGGAACCGTCAAATCAAGCGTCGATCTCTGTTAATTCTTATCTATTCCTGGACCCCCGAGTCGTCATGTCGCCTCTTACTCTGCTTTCGATTATCCCCTTACACACACTTCCAAACGCCGCCTCGGATTCCAGCCGACGATGATAAATTGTGAACGCCACATTGATAAATTCCTCTCCACCTCTTCCGTTGTATCAACCACCTTCCGAAAGTATCTTCTCGCACCTCAAACAATCCCCCGAATTCGACACCTCAGCGTTCGACTTTCATTTCCGAACTCCGATTCCGATTTTCAACGCGATCACGGTCATTTTGAGTTCGTCCGAAAAGCCCTGGCAAGCCAATTTCCTCCTCCCACTCTCTCGATCTCAATAAACTGAGTGATACGAAGCAATGTAGTGATTAATACTTTTAAGATGTTGCTTGTATAGTATGTCAAGGGATCTGCGAAACGACTTCAAGTTCAAGACTGCATCATTGATTGATCACTCTGAAAGCAATCTCGCGGAGAATATCGAACAGACACTTCATAAATAAACAACATAGCAACACATGAGTACAATTTAACAACATCGAAAGCAACATCTCAAAAACAATACAATTCACACATTACTAGGCACCGTTGTTAGCAGTCCCATGGCTTCCGACTCCTGTTGGACGTGATTCTAGCACCGCATCGAAATGTTCCACACGTTCCATCCACGACAAAGTAAGATCTCGGTAGACCTTGACCATGTTCGCTGCATGGCGCCGATCTGCGATCGTGGAAGCTCTCCATGCAGCTTCGGTATTGAAGGCGAAGAAGCCTGTAGTTGGTGGAGGTGGGATCAGCGCCACAGGAGGCGCCACAGGCTCTGGAGGGGCTTGAGCCGTAGGCTGAGGTGTAGGTGGGGTAGGAGGATCGTGAATTTGAGGCTGAGAGGTGTCCATTTCATGAGATGACGAATAATCAGCACGAGGTGGGAATGGAGGCGGTGCGACGGGCTGCGATGGAAGGAGCGGCTGAGGATACTGTGAATGGACGAAGGGAGATGTAGTTG
Organism: Sistotremastrum suecicum HHB10207 ss-3; assembly: GCA_001632355.1. Lineage (NCBI taxonomy): Eukaryota > Fungi > Basidiomycota > Agaricomycetes > Sistotremastrales > Sistotremastraceae > Sistotremastrum > Sistotremastrum suecicum. The sequence goes on along the minus strand of KV428057.1, from coordinate 134,412 downwards.
GCGGTGGTGCATAGGAAGATGAGTATAGCCCTGGCACATCGCGTCGGGGATCTCGGGCCAGACTGCTGGGCGCTTCGGGAGGATGTGGGACGGATGGGCCGCTTGGCGGCGCATGTCGCGAATGAGACGTAGGATTAGTCGAGGTGGATGAAGCCGAAGATGATGATGAGGGAGGTGGATGATCTGAAGTGGTGTTTGGGGCGTCCATCATGTCGACGTCGATCGGGCTCGAAGGCCTTTGGAGAGTCAAAGACGATGCCATGTTCATAGTTGCCATCCTGCGACGTTTAACAGAATAGGATATACTGTCGCGCAGCTCCTCCGCAGAGAAGAGTGAAGGGACAGGGTCTTCAGGAGGGCGCTCGCACTTCTGGTTATTACTCTCGCAATGCCAGCACGGATCGGTTTTACGTGATCGAAGCAGGAAATGACATGGCTCAGACAACGTAGCACAAGATTTACAGGGTACTCGAGCTGGTACTGCATGAATAGATCAGCAATTAGACAACATGACCAAGACTCGAATACGACTCACTTTGCGAGTATGCTACAGGAGGTGCTTGACGAATGACGGCCGAGTTGGAATCAAAAATGGATCTTCGTATCGGAATGGGATTTTTGAACGGAGAGGAAAGGGTATGCCATGCAGTTGACTCAGAGGGGTCCGGCTTGACGCGAGGTGGGCGCGGTGGAACGCGAATGGTGATGCGATGCTCATCCTGGTCGTTCAAGGATATCTCACTCTGTCCATCCTCTTCATTCTTCAGTTCCATAATCTCCTCACGACCAAGAGCTCTGATAACTTCCTGCGCCATATCAATCGTCGAGTCTTCCTCTCCGACAGCGTCTTCGTCGTCGCCAAGCGTGTGAACTTCAGTCAAGAAACGGTTCGTCAGCTCACGGAGGGATATAGAGAGAGCTTTCAACACACTTGGAGGTCCATCATCCACGACGATGGATTTTCCAACAGAATCCCGTACTCCATCGTTTCCGCCCAAACGATTCTCAGCCCGAGCTCGACGACTTCGACGAGTTGGAGACGTGGTAGGTAAGACTGGAGCCGCTGGCGAAGAGACGATCATGACGGCAATACAGATTAATCAAGATATTGAAGAAGTCAGTTCAGAAGAACAGCATTGTTGATAGCGAAACGGCGGAAAGGTCGTCTTCAAAGAGCTCGTGGAAGGCACTAGTACTGTGAGCGTCGGCACCGTGTTTTCGAACTCCGACCGCTTTAACTCAGATTCGGCTTTGACTGGGAGCTTTCAGGCCTTCAGGACCTTCTATGCCTGGGGAATCCAATGCTCTTCGAAAACTGTCAATCACTCAAATCAAAATCCTGCTGGAATTTTTGCTCGCATATTCCACAGGAAACCGCTCATTCCTCAATTTTTTGGGATATCACAACCTGCCAATATTAGACGAGAACGTCGATCGGCACCGATATACTGAGTCGTCTCGGCCTACCTTTCATGATAGGCTTTTCAGTTTATACTGTCTACTATCCTGTCATTTAGCAGATCCGTCAGGATATCACAACACCTGATTGCCCTCATTCCCATTTTCCTGCCGCATCGTCTTGAGAGTCTTCACGATGACTGTAGATATCTCGAACCGATCAGACTTATTGGAGACATGAAATCAGGTCGTATTTCTGCAGCAGCTCTTTATCGTCGTCGTCGGTCTTACGGTGAGTTACTCATTTGTTATTCTCATTGAGCTGGCCAAATAATCTTACCAATTTTTTGAGCCCCAGTCCGATCAGATCGCAATCATGTTGCCTCAATATCATCATCCAAATTCTATCATGAATTTCACACAAGGTGGAGTCCTTCAAGTGATAAAACAATACATATCGCTAACGATCTCGTCGCTGCTTGTTCACATCTAGTTCACATGAATCGTATCTGGTAAGCCTCTCAAAAAGAACAAGCGAAAACAAGAGGAGAAGATTAACCGGCCGGATGCTATTTTGACCGAGGAGAACGTCCAAAATATTAAAGGGTACAACAGCTCATTCCAAGAACGTTCACAAGACACACAAAGCATTCTTCTGGGGGAACCTCGGTGATCGTCAATATCGCTACACGGCCGTCTTGTTTAATTCCATGATTGATCCCTGATTCCATGATCAAAATGAGGTCATTCAAATTGGATAACGGATTCCTTACCTATCCGGCCTGGTATCAACAGATCGGCATTCCACTCAACGCTTGCTGTCCATCGCGTCCCTCCCAGCCTTCCTCCTTTAAGTGCACGCCCGACGAACCAGTTTCTTCCTATGTTATATCCGTCTGGAGTTATAGCATGATGTTTCAGAAGTGACTATTGATTTCATGATGAGTATACTCTCTCAAGTATCTGAAACCTCGCAAATAGGATAGACACACAAATTCTTTCGATACACTGTGTGTCCGATCTATTACTGTCTGCTTCTCCGATTTTCACGATCGTTGAATAACACTCACCCAAGGAACCATGCTTTGCTCTCCTCCTGTCTCCAGCCTCTAAAATGAAATCCGCCGATCAAACTCTCAAGGCAGCTTCCGAGGACAGGAATGCCAAAATGACACTGTCTTGATAGTAGTCGCTCAACTTGAGGACCATTCCCATCTCCCAAGTCTGCTCGATGACGAGCGCCAATATGTATTCCCAGACATTCAGGGGCAAATCCAATCGTGCTGTGTAGAATGAAGGTCTAGATGAGATGTTCGTCAACAACTAAGGAGTCGATTGACGAACCTAATATACGATTTGAAGCCATCGTCGGTCAATATTCGAGGATCCGACAGGCCAGATATAATGATGTTCAGTGGTTCACCTCGTCGTGGGGTTGTGAACTACCCAGATAGAAAACAATTAACCAATATTCGCAATATAAAGCTGAGGGCGTACGCACGTCAATCATCCGCCCACCATCTAAACGTGGGTCCATCCACCCATAAGCCACGCCTTCACTACCACTTCTATTCTCAGCTCCCAGTACTCCAACGTCCCAAAACCAAGAAACAGATAACAGAGCCAGTCCAAGCTTTCTCATGGCGAATATTCCAGAGTTATGGTGAGTTGGATGTTTGGTTGGATGTACGTGAACAGTAGCGGTTCATCAGATCTGTCCTCATTTCAAGTGCAGGGAAGTGATATAGAAAATCGACATGATGGAACCAGCCCTTAAAAAGCAAAGCACCTCCAAGGTGCAGTCCAAAAGATCAGCAACGTGCAACACGGATACCACGTAGGGAGTTCGGCATCTCGGCCGTTTTCGCCAATTCTGGCAGAGAAGAAGCGCCCACACCCGTTGCTCGACTAACGCGTCGTTTTCCAGGTTTTCGCTTCCGCGCTGGCCCGAATCGCTCATACCAGTGAACACCATAGACTAATCTATACTATCAGCCCTCTCCATCATTTCGAACGTGTCCTTTGGTCCAACGTTCTGTGTCTTGCTATACGATCCACCATGTCAAGCTCGGTCGAGCTAAAGAAACTTGAAAGCGGGTTCTTTGGCATCAGATACTCTTGCCGACTAATCGCAGTGGAGTGGGTCTCCTGACATATTATGACGGCGCTATAATGAAGACCGGCTGAGACACTCTATAGCAATTTCAAGACAAGCCAGCGCGGAAATCGTAGCAGTCACTCAGTACGTAATCAAAGACTTCTTGGCTCGGTTGGATAGGTCAATCTACAACTAAAGAAGCTGATGATAATGTTGACAATTCGAGAAACGCCTATATCGGCTGTTCCAGTCGGAACTCTGATGGAGCTACGAAACATCAATTTATTCGAAGAGCCGTCCCGAGAGCATTATGAATGTCATTTTGCAATTCAAATCGACATTGGTATCAAGGTGAAGAAATGGAAGCCAAGAGTCAGTTACTCTCGCTGCTTCATCGATAACCTTATTGATGGCTTTTCTCATCTAGCATTCCGTGAAACCGAAACCCTGCTACCCCGAACGTTACCCGAGGGAAATGGTGCTGCCCCCTTTACAAAACTTAATACGGTACGCTTCGATTCGGACCTACGGATCCCCTGTAGCTGAGTTTCTCGTATCTTGAACCAGGTATATCTTATGTACGATAGTTTCTCCTAAAGTATGAATGCCGGACATGACGGAGATGCCCTGTTTCCGCAGTTCGCCCTTCGCTCGTATGGAATTTTTGCCAAGTGACTGGCTCGCTCTACAATCTAAGCTGGTGTACTCTCTCTGATGTCTTTGATGTGACGCTTTCAAGCAATAAACGAATATCCTAAGTCGAAGAGAGACCGAGCTTGAATATGTCCGGCGATGAGAAATCGGAAAGCGCTGAGTTGCTAAGAAGTGCCCAGAGATTTCGTTTTCCTTATTGGCAAATCCGCAGTCTACGCAGTCGTCACACGTCTTCATTCATCATCGTCCGAACGGAGCTTCAATACGCATTTCATACAAAACCCTCAATTCCCCGCTACCCTCTTAACCGCCTACACTTCCCCCTTCCCAAGCTCGTTCATATCATACATTTCTTCCCCTCTCAAGCCGATGTATCATCACAGAGAAATTTCTCCAAGCATGCACAGAATGAATGCGACATATCCTCCAGTCCGATGGGGTGTTGACAGCTGCACTCGGAATATGCAAATTCGAACGGGTGTAACAACATCCCTCTGGAGTAAGTTCCTCCATCCCTTCCATCCTCGAGACATGACTCTTACCGACGATCATTCCAGGCGTCCTACTCGTCCTATTCCTCCTCAACATCCACAACCTCCTCACCCGCTTCGGTATCCAACCCAAAGTCCGCATCATCTTCGGCATCCTCGCTACCACCTTCTTCATCGCCACGCTTGAATTCGCCCTGAACGTCCAACTCATCAACTTCCAAACCCCGATTGTCATCGACCATCCCTCCGATATGAGGTGTTACCCCGCCGATCCCCTCTACCTTCAAATTCCTATGGTCATACAGATGTTCATCGGCGACGCTTTCACAGTGAGTCAACCTCGAAGGGATGAATACGCCTGTGACGCTTATATGTCTGCGCTAGGTTTTCCGAACTTGGCTTCTTTGGGACCGAAAACTATGGGTTGTGCTCTTCCCCGTCGTTCTCCTACTCTTCATCGGCCGTAACTTGAAGTCGATCGTCCCCTGAAGAATACATGCCCATATTCAACTTTTAAACAGAGTGGATCATCCTCATGTTCGTCCGCGCAGTCGGTGTCAATGCGAGCTACATTGCAGTCATCCCAGTCTCTCTAGCCTTGAACGTCGTTTGTCTAGGTGAGCTTCTAACATACTTCGCTAGCTTCATCCACTAATGCTATATCAACAGCCCTCATCGCATATCGACTTTATAAACACCCCAAACTATCACTCGCCTTGCCTCGTCGTCTAATCCATATGATCGTTTCGTGAGTCTCTCGCGTCATAAGCTCTTATACATCCATTCAATTTCGATGTTCAAGGACGGGAGCTCTATACGTAATCTTCCTCTTCGCTCTTATGATCACCGCAGCCATACACTACGAATATGTCCTAAGCCTCACCGGACCTATCTCTGTGCGTATCATCCTCTCCTATCCAAGACATCGACTCACTCCCGTTCTTCTAGATCACCACTCTCATTGCAATTTCAATCAACCTCATCGTGCTTTGGACCGGTCTTCCAGGGAATTCCCAGGCGGAGGGTCTGATCAGACTTCCAGATCCCGAAGAAGGAGAGGCTGGGCCTTCGGAAGCTATGACTACATTCCCTACTGATCCCATCATCGATCTTGCGCTCCTCGGTTGAGTTCGGGCTTTCGTGTCGTCCGTTCGTCTCAATCGCCACAATCTCTTGTTCCCGTCTCATGAAACGTCTCCCGACCGTGCACGCAATACATTAAATAAGGCTCCGATGTCATAGCTCTCATTTCCCCGGTGTACTGCGCGTCATAAATATAAAATGAAACATGACAGGTTAGGATTGCCCGGGCCTCCGTCATTCATCTCGATAAAGTCCTCAATAAAATCTCGAGAGACATGCCCAGACCCCCCTAGATGGACCAACATCATCAAAAAATCCTCAGAGATATGACCCGCGAAGTCAAAGGAGCCCTTGTCCATTCGTTTTTTAAAATATTTTTTCCCAGTCCTGTCTATCGTGCGCTTATTCCGAATTCTCGGAACATGCCGTAATCCTTGCTGGGGGCTTTCGTCAGGCACATCGTTGCTAGGAAAGACTTGACGTGCCACATCCTGCCACCTAGTGTCATCTTCGAGAATGCATCCTGTCTCTCTCTTACTTCCGCTATTGAACGCAGTATCCACAGCCGCCCAACCCCCATAGCTTCGACATCGATCATGTCGTTCCGCAATACAGATTCAGATTCGTCGAGTGAGTTCGGTTTGTTGGCCAAACCTCCCAGGTGCGTGTAAACATCCAATCGTGATATAAAAACCCTCGCCGAGTGTGTGGCATGACTAGATATCGCTGTACACCATCGTCAACGCCCGCGAGTCCTCCAGATCTCCCATACATATCCTACGACAACGGCGATCTAATCCTTCAATCATCGGATAACGTCGAATTCAGAGTACACCTGGCAGTCATGTCCCTCGTGGCACCTCTATTCCGCAACAACAACATGATATTGCTCGAGGGATATACTCGTGTGATCTACGACGACGTCGAAGGAACGAACGTTAAGGGCATCGTCCTCTGCGAACTACCTGCGACGGTCCTAGGGAATATCCTGCGATTCATATATCCAGGAGAGCTCCCCCACTTTGATTCTCTTAACGAAATCGTCACCGTCCTTTTCGCCGCGGACAAATATGACTTCATGTCCGTGGTTCGGGATCTGGAAATCTTGCTGGTCTCAAGCACATACGTATCGACGGAACCCCTACGACTCTACTCACTATCCAGGAAACTTCGAATTTCCAGATTGGAAGCCGCATGCATTGAACAGCCATTGCCTGCGACCCCCAGAATATTCTTCCGCGCTATGGCTTCGTTGATTGCGAAGACCTTTCGTCCTCGGAGTATAATAGACTGGCATTCTTCCGGAAAAGAAGGCTGGAGGAGTGCCTATCAGTACTCTATGCGACTACAAAGGTATCGAAAGATCTCTATCCCATATGTGGTTGCATCAGGGCTAGGGGACTGCAACAGTCGAGCTCGAGCGAAGATCGTACGACCAAAGATCAAATGACCAGGATGATTTGCGACACCTGGAATATTTTCATCACCAAAGCGGTGGACGAGCTCAAAGCGAATCTGAAGAATGATGTCTTGAGAGAGGATCTCCGGCTTCAAGTTGCTCAAGATGGCTTGTGCAAAGACGGTTTGAGATCCGTATTCGTGGATCGCCATCACATTATCAGGGATATAGTCGGAAAATTTCAAGCTATACCTTGTATCTTTGAAGACGATTGGGACAGAGTTAGGTGCGTTGGCCATGGAGTAAATTCGTTGAAGACCTCTCATATCAATCACTTCTCGAAGGACCCTCGCCACAGATCCCGCACGTTGATGTGATTGTTCATCCCCATTCTAACTAATCTTCACATCGATATCACTCTTGAGGGAAACACTACAGCCTTCGACCAGATTCTCGCATCCATTCAGCCGGTGACTGAGCTCAGAACCGTCAAACGTTGTATAGTGATTTTAGAGGTATTTTAAGAGAGATCTTCCTCAACTCGTATCGTATCATCAGTGTACAGAATGTCGTCATCTATGTACATATAGCAGATGAAGTGCCCAGATCTGCAGACCCTGACTCGGAAACATATGGCGGCGGCCACGCCGGGCCATTGCCGAACCGGCATCCCTTTGAGATCGCGTTCACGTCCAGCATGCTCACGGAACCCCATTCACACCACCATCTCTCCCTTCCTCTGACGCGTTCGTCGCTGTATATATCTGTAACATGAAAGGACTGGCTCTGGGTCCAGCCAGAACCGAGCCTGCATCCAATCAATCACTCATCATCTGGCTCTTCTCCATCTTTTTCGTCGTCTCGTCCCTTTTCCTATGGATATCAGAATATGAACTCAACGTCACCATTCGACCATTCTCGTCGCACTCAAGTCCTCTCAATAGCACCGAGAAAGAGTTCACACTAAACCGCTGTCGATACGCTCGAGCGACGCCTGGACCTCCACCTGGATTCCAATCACGCAAGATTTCTGATCGATTTGTCCAAGGAACTCCAGCAGTTCTCATCAGGAACGCGACGATATGGAACGGGCTACGAAATGGCACGGAAGTCATCGAAGGCGATGTGTTGCTGGATGGAGGAGTCGTGAAAGCGTTGGGATATGTTCCAGATGCATTACTGGACGACTTGCGAGGCGATCTGGTCATCGAGAACGCGAATGGCGCGTGGGTCACGCCCGGAATCGTCGACTTGCATTCCCACATTGCTGCAGCTCCTTCTCCTGGTCTATCAGGTACGTTGCATCCACTCTATCTCTGTCCCAATCGCCATGACATCCATTCCGCGCATTAGGCGCCCAAGATACCAACTCCAGAAAGTCCCCTATAAATCCCTGGCTCCGAATCGTCGATGGATTGAACACCCACGATGAAACTTATGAGCTATCCATTGCCGGCGGTGTGACCAGTGTTCAAGTGCTTCCTGGTTCAGCCAACAGCATTGGTACGATTTTCTCTCTCTTTCGACCATCATAACATTGACCTTCATCTGCCAGGTGGACTTGGCGCATTCATCAAGCTACGACAAACACCTGAACGAACAACGTTCTCCAAGCTTCTCGAACCCCCATATGAGCTCAACGGAACCCACTTCGATCACACCTTCACTCCGCGATGGAGGCATATGAAGTACGTACGTTTACTTTTCATCAAAGAACATCAACCTCATACCCATAAGGCACGCTTGCGGTCTGTCATTCTATCGCGACATGTAGCGATGCTAATTGGACCTGCAGGCGAAAATCCGAGGAGAGTATACTCACAGAACAGAATGGATTCGGCATGGGGATTCCGAGAGGCCTATGATTCAGCTAGGAAGATCAAAGAAGCACAAGACGCATACTGCGATGCTGCAGAAGCAGGTTCATGGAAGGCTCTCGGAACATGGCCAGAAAGTTTACAATGGGAGACCCTCATCGACGTCTTACGCGGAAAAGTCAAAGTACGTTCTGATGCTCGATTTGAGTGCCGTTTCTCATTCTTGATAGTTGTCCGTACATTGCTATGAAGCTGTTGACCTCGATATGATCGTTCGGGTACGTCCCTATTATGTTATCCTTTATCTCCGAAATTCAACTTTTAATAGCTTACGCACGAATTTCAATTCCCAGTCGCATCATTCCATCACGCAGGTCAGTTGACGGACATTAGATGATTCTGCTGCTCAACTTCGCCTCCTAGGTGAGACCTACCTCGTCCCCGATCGTTTGAAGCAAGCATGGGGAGGCGCTCCTGCTATCGCGTTGTTCGCTTCGAACTTCAGGTATGTTCCTTTGTTTCTCCGCTTCAGTAATTCCGGACTGAAAATCGACGTAGGAAGAAACGGGAAGCATACCGAGGCTCTGAATTCGCTCCACGGATCCTGTCCGAACACGGAATACCCGTAGTCATGAAAGTGCGTCATCACATTGACTTTATAGTAGTGGCAACGGACTATGAAGATTCTGACTTGATGGTTGACAGAGCGATCATCCGGTCATCAACTCTCGTTTATTGCAGAACGAAGCCGCCCTAGCACATTACTTCGGTCTCCATCCTGCCTTGGCTTTGTCGAGTATTACGAGCACTCCCGCGGATGCAGCGGGACTTGGGCATCGGATTGGCAGAATTTCTGAAGGTGACATGTCTATCCCTCATCCATCATTTCCTTACTCAATTCTCAATCCGCTCAGGTTACGATGCCGGTAAGCTGATAATTACGGAGACGCTATGCGATCTTATCTTGCGACAGATCTTGTAATCTGGGATTCTCATCCGCTTTCTCTCGGCGCCACACCGAAGCAAGTGTTTATTGACGGCATCGCTCAACTCGAAAATCCCCACGTCTCGCATAAACCTGCTTCCTTCCAAAAATATCCCCGTCCTCCGAACTTTGATAAAGAAGCCGCAGATACAGTCAAATACGAAGGGCTGCCTCCTCTGAAACCTTCCCGGAAAGAGGGGAGGATTGCTTTCGTCAATGTGCGGAGTTTCTACGATCGCTCTGAGGAGGGTGTATCGGAGTTGATCTCCTTCCCGTTACCCGATGTCGGAGTGACTGAAGTAACCGCGGAGACTGGAGGAGAAGTGGTTGTTGAACATGGAGAAATCATCTGTTATGGCCTTCAACGCGGTTCTTGCTTAGCCTCCAACCAGCTCTACGACGAAATCGTCGACCTCGCGGGAGGATCGATCAGCCCCGCCCTCATCACTTTCGGCACATCTCTCGGATTATCCGAAATTCGCCTCGAGCCAGTGACTAACGATGGACCGGTCTACGACCCCTTCATCGGTAACGGGATCCCAAGCGTACTCAAAGATCGGGTCATCGCTGCTTCGGATGGGCTTCAATTTGGAGGTCGGAATACGTTGTATGTACTTCTCTTCGATATTCCATCCAAGTACTGATGATTTATTGTCACAGGCTTGCGTACCGAGGAGGCGTGACTACCGCGATATCCTCTCCGTCTGGTTCTTTCCTCCGCGGTATTTCGACCGCCTTCAATACTGGCGCAGATCATGCGCTGGAACCAGGTGCTATCGTTAAAGACACCGTTGCGCTTCACGTCTCAGTCTCTCCGCATTTTACGCCCAGTGTTAGCTCGCAAATCGCAGCGCTGAAGACCTTACTATTGGATGATCCGGTACGGGAATGGAAGGACGTCCTCGACGTGAGTCAAATTAACAGCTAATGCCCCGAAACTGTTTAAATTAACTTTCAACAGGGTGTCATCCCTCTGATTGTGCATACCGACAACGCCGATATCATGGCCTCGATTATTCGCTTAAAAGCGTATGTCGAAGACGAAGCTGGATCCAACCTTCAAATCTCCTTCGCAGGCGCACAAGAAGCCCATCTCATCGCGAAAGAGATTGGCGAAGCTGGTGTTGGCGTCATCATCTATCCAGTATCTCCTTTCCCGCATTACTGGGACGGACGAAGAATGTAAGATTTAATCTGCCGAAACTCATCATTTACTTACTCATGTATTCTATCCGACAGTCTGCCTGGACCTCCAATCACACGTTCAACCGCCATCGTCAATCTATTGCAAAATAATGTAACAGTAGCGATCGGTGTAACAGACGAATATCTTGCAAGACATACTGGCTTTGAGCTCACGAGGGTATGCAGTGTATCTTCACCTATGAATTCATCTTCTCATCACCATCGTACGCAGGCCGTTCTCGAGACCGACGGATTTATCAACAAGAAGCAGGCGCTCTCACTCGTGACCACCAATATCGAGAAGTTATTTGGCCTGGAAGCTGGAAGCGATCTCGTTGCCTATCGCGGAGGAGAATACTCAGATCTTTCTGGTGTTCCGGTTGCTATTCTGTCTAAAAAGGGGGGATTTGTTGATTTGATGTAGCTCGAAGGTCGACAATCAGTTTACAAAACAATTGTACTTCTTTATTTCATGTGTTTCTAAATGTTCAAAATGAACGAGACGACGTTGAAGTCCGAATCATCGATAAAGGAAACGGAAACTAGCCTTTCAGTCATTAAACGTGAATTCCAGACAAAGGCGCGGAGCGAGAGGACCATCGATCGACCATGCTAGCTTGCCTCAAAAGCTAACCACAGCAAGAATGCCGATGACGAGAAGAGTTTGACCGTTCGGATAGCTGACGCTCTTACGACCTGCGGAGGTCTGAGTAGGTGAATGTGTCGAAGTGGTCTGTGTCGAAGTCAATGTCGGTACGGTATTTGTACCAGAGGAAGAAGACGTTGTGGTGGAAGAAGACGACGACGAAGTCGTTCCGGATGTTGAACTGGTAGATTGCGATGAAGTAGATGACGTGGATGAAGTTGATGAACCCGAGGTCGACGTCGAAGAAGTAGACGAGGGTGGCGGCACAGCACCAGAAACCGTCGGCGCTGCAAGCCCTACTGCTCCAACGCCTCCAGTAGGACCCAGAGATGGTGTTTGCTGATCCCGCAAGGAATTTCAGTATCACGAAGAAGCCATCGAAAGGATCACTCACCGCGGGAAAAGACTCAAGATTTCTAGCAGCGATCTGATAATCATCAATCGTATTCCCTCCCGATCCCTGATTAATCACTCCCGACATCCCACCAGGACAATGCGGCTCCGGCGTAATCTGCGCGCAATAAAACTATCATCCACTAAATCATCCCTTCTTTGTGAATTCGAATAGACAAGTGACTCACCCAAATTGGCGCACTCGCATTCTTCACCTGCAACTCATAAACTTGAAACGGTCCACTAAACCCCGCAGCAACATCCACGAAACCCGAATTAAATCCTCCATCCAACGGCTGACACGGATTCTCAAAATCCGACTGAACAACGCTATGTTGTCCAGGTGAACCGTCGAATACGAATTGAATGATATCGCCTTCGGCGGCTACGACGTTATCTGGACTGAACGTGAGCGGATTCTCGCCCACGCCCACTTCGACCTATAGGTTCATTAGTTGATCGTTGATCTCAGGAATGATATTGGAATATTTGCAGAGCGAACCTTGATCGTCGCCGACAGACATAGGTGAGCTCCTAAAAGAAATCCGTTGATCAATTTGACGATGTTCCTCATTCTAATCCAAGCTTAGACGTATAGTGAAGGTGAGCAGTCGACGCTTGAGCAGAGCCGTCGTGTTGGTGTGAAGACGAGACAGCCACGCTATTAAGGCATTGACAGAGGCACGAGTTCGAAGCAGACCCTGAATTCGACGGAGCGCACAGGTACAACTGAGATGTTCGGCAGCTCAGCGAGGCCTTGGCAACTGCGGAACGGTTGACAGAAGCCCAATCATGCAACGAGAAACAGAACTTTGCAGGCTGGAGGAGCTCCGGCGTCGTACAGTGATTGGGCAGGTGAACGAGAAGAGAAAGAGGTTTCGGCACAAGCCGTACATGGCCGAGCTATTATATGTACATGAAAATGCTACCTACGTCAAATAGTTCATTAGACCAAATCGAAAGTGTCTTAAGACATCCCGCCATCATCCCTGAACGTTCCAACAGTAACAGTGCATCGTGACAATCACAACGAAAGCGATCCTCCAGCAACCGAGTTCATAAGTCGAACTTCGACTAGCGACATGCAGTTCGACATCTCGCGCCGACCTCCAATCATCATCATCTTCGCTTCTCATTACAGCCATAACCCCCATACCGCCATCACCAAGAACGATCCACTAGCACAAAGCTTTCTCGCAGCCGAACTCGACGAGGCAGCAGGCGCAGATGTAGAAGTAGTCGTGGGAGTGGACGACAAAGATGCTTCTGAAGACGCTGCTGAAGGGGATGTCGTAGGAGAAGTCAAGTTTGAACTTGTCGTTGTGATAGTAGTCGTCCTTTCAGCGCTGGAACTAGTCGTTGTCGTAACCGAAGTAGTCGTAGAAGTCGAATGAACAGTCACAGTCGACGACGTCGAACTCGCATGTGCACTACTACTTCCAGGCGTAGGAGAAGCAGTAGCCTTCGCTCCCCCGTTCCCTCCAATCGCACTCAACGTCGGCGATTGCTATATTATTCCCCCATCAGCCTCATTCGACAAAATCACAAATAAATAAATGAACGCACCACAGGTAGCGTCTGCAACTTCCTCGCCGCACCCTGATAAGCCTCCAATTCCTGCAAATTCTGCGCCGTCCCACTCGGATTAATAACTCCCGACATCCCAGCAACACAATGCGGATGCGGCTGACTCTGCGCACAATAAAACTACAGTACTCTCATCAATCTCCACGTTAGGACTGATGGAAATCAACGACGTACCCAAACCGGAGTCGTCTCATCGACAACTTGAAGATCATACTGAAGGAATGACCCTTTGAACCCGGTTGTAACATTGACGAATCCACTATTGAACCCTCCAGCGAAAGGTTGACATGGCTGGATAAAGTTCGACTGGACGACGCTGTGTACTCCAATTCCGTCAAAGATGAATCGAACGATGTCGCCGTTGGAAGCGACGATTGAGTTGGGGCTGAATGTGAGGGTTTGGACACCTCCGACTTGAACCTGATTATACGAGTGATGTCTCAGAATTATATGATGCGAGAAGAAAGATAGACGCACGATATGGATGTTGGGAGCCCCGTTCACTCGTCTTGCAAGACCCGCCAATAGAATCCATCCGCAAATCGACCTCATCCATCCCATCCACTCCATGGACTTCTTGATTACGTTCCCGTTCATAATGCCACACCGATTCTCAACAAAGTCGACCGAGTAGTTGCAACAGAGCCTGAGAGGACACCAGAGATGCTACCGCGCCGATCAGCACCACAATGACGAAACACCAAGGCCTTATAGCACCCACCTAAAGCAAGGAGCAAGACACGCGGTCACCACACTCCGACCAAACGCAACTTACGAAAGGTCATGTAACGCTCATACGAGCCAATGAAAGCCCACGCCGAGCCATCAAGCCAACGGAGGCACAATAGCACCTATAGGAGACATAAGCATAAGCATGTCATAGTCCACGAGGCCGTCTCGTGCACGTACCACCACGGCTGTACTTTCACACGATTATCTCCGTCTTTGTTCATTCTTGTTCATCATGAATTGAATCCCAAAGCTAATATGGGGATCGAGGATGAAAGGCTGCTGCCAGCATAAAGACCCCACGACGACGAAGACGAGCGAGAAGACGAGTCGAACATACGAAAAAGGAAACAGTCCAAAAGTCCAGACCAATTCGCCTCCGATTCCGACTCCGTCTCACCGGCACCTCGGCATCTTACCAATCCCCATCTTCCCCATCATCAAAGCGCACCGCGCAACCACCGTCATCATTACAAAAATCCTACACTAAAAGTACACATCCCGAGGACACAAAAACCTCGCAGACAATTACCAAAAACTATCGATCAAAAAAACGCAATAACACAAGAACAAAGGGAATAAAAAGATGACCAAAATTTCAAAACCCGGAGCCAATGAGAGATAAGAAAGGAGAATTAGAGAGTCAGGAATGACGGGGAACGGAAATTAGGAAGAATTGGATGGGAAGAGGCAGGATCGGCTAACATCAGATCATATCGGCATTTTTGAGATTCGTCCTTATAATCCCCTCTCGAACTACCGTCAAACCGCATAAGCATCGTCATTCGCGAGACACATAGGAGAAAAGAACGCACCAATTTGCAAAGTAACAGCCGTACTCTGCGTATCCTAAATCCCATCCCATCAGCCGTCATTCAAATGAGAGCAGAACGAATAAGGACATACGACGACCGAAGTAAAATACGAAAAGAAAGTTCTCGCCTGGGGCGAATGATCCCTCGAGATCTCCTTAAATTTCGCCTTCAAATCTACTCACCCTCTTAGTTCCCCTTCTTCACTTCACGAAAAGAAAAGACGCACATTTCATAATAGACTCAACCTCATTCGGCCGATTCCCATAACTCGGTACATACTTCGAAAACTATTCTCGTCGTCAACTACCACCCGAAGAAAGAGAAGGAAAGAAAAACGCACGGAGATGCCTTGATGATTGATCATCCGCCTGAATAGATCGACTTTATTGAGGAAGAGCACGATCTGGACTTTCGCAAGCAACTTGGACGAAACGATTTTCTTGTACAGCCCGAACGAGTCCTCCTGCATCCCGTGTACGTATCACTCAACGAACGGGAAAGACGAAGAGGAAAGGACGTACGAGTCGATTTCTATCCCGATCTTCATCAAGCACTTGATTAAACGCACTAATAGGCGCCAAGAAAATAATCGCATTCACTATCATGATCACTTCATCAGCCCACACCTCACACATCATAGGGACGGACATACTATGTTCGAAATAAGGAATCCAAGCAGCCCTCTGTTCTCGCATGCAATCGTCGGCACCAACAGACGAAGCAGAAATGAACATACCTCAGATCTTGTCCCCCCAACATCATACATCCTCCACTCACTCGCCATATCCCTCGTCAATTCTACCCGCACCACCTCAGCACCCTCGTTCGAAAGATAGATAAGCGCTTACGTCGTTCATGGACTATGATGTGTTCTTGTACGCCAACTGTCCTGAGACGGGCTCGGATAACGTCATCTGTCAATGGCATTGCACGACTTTGTCAGAATTCCTCAGATCAGTGACAAAGTGGAGCAACGCACCGTCTGAAGGTTCATAATACCTCTGCACGATTCGATCGATATTATCTAGATAACTACCGCCCAATCAAAATCAGCACTTTGCTCGAGAAAGGAGATGTGGAAGGACTCACAAAGCCGCCGAATCGTCCAACCGAATCCTCGACGATCTCCTCAAAGCTCTTCGTACTCTCTCATCCCTCCAAAGCACAATCATAGCTCTCTTCTTCTCCAAAAGCACACCAACAACATCATCCCCTCCCCCTCCTCCCCCGCCTCCATTATCAGCACCAACACTCGCCCTCCTATCAATACTACTCCTACTCTCCAAACTCCCCCTTCCCCTCAACATCGAAAAAGCAGTCTTCCACCCCGTAGTCGAATACACAAAAAACTCTCCATGGGACGTATACCTCTTCCCCGCTCCTCCTCCATTCGCATTCGTATTCGCAGGATACTGAGGAAAAGGCTCGTCAGGTGGAATTAATTGTCTTTGTAATCTCTCTTCGAGACCTTCGAGAGCTGATAAGTCGGCGAAGAGGGCGGTGTAGTCGATCGGAATTTGAGATGACGAGGATAGGGACGGGGTCATGGCCGAAGATTGTGCAGTGGGAGGAAGGGGGAAGTCGGCATGCGATCGATCGAGAGGTGAGATCGGCGAAGGGAGTGTACTCGTCGAAGGCGAAGATAAGGTCGACTTGTTCGTGCCGAGTAATTCGGGAGAGACAGCACGAATGATCGTATTGATCGATCTGACAAGGTTGAGGTATATAATCCGCGTCCAGGATACTCGTTCAGCGCGAAATGCGTTGGGGGCGAAGGCAAGCTGGAAATCTACAACCGTAACAGGGGATGACACATGAACGATGAGTAATCGGTAATGAAATTGATGAACGTCGGTAACGCGGACATACTCTTCAACGTCGTCGATTTCCCTAAATCCAATCAGCAACTTCTCCATCCCAAAAAATAGAACATACCAGATTCACTTTGCCCTACCTCCTCATCAGCCACCAGCAACCCAAAGAAAAAAGAAAACGAACCAAGTAACAAAACCCGTATACACCCCCTCTTCTTCGCAGCCACCCTCTCTAACCTCAACATCTCCTCAATCTCCGCATTCCTCGCAATCGCAACTTTCTCATTCCTAATCCTAATCTCTTTCTCCTCCGCACTCTCATTCGCCGGCGGAGCCATCAGAACTAAGAGCGGATCTCTAGACACTTCCATCCCATTTCCATTCTTTCTAGGCATCTGATCCGAGTCTCGGGCTCTTTCTCGAATACTATCCAGAACCTGGAGGAATTACAGCCGTAGCACACCGCTAGCACAGAACGCGTCGTAGCACCAAAAGAAAGAACGCAAGCAACAGAGACAGAGGGAGGGAGAGGGCGAAACGGAAAACGGGACCGACACCTCGAAACGCCTCCGGCGCTTTATCTACCCTCGCCGTCACCGGAGTTCCAAATCCGAAAAAGGCAAATTCACCCATCGACTCGGCACGATCTCATCGCCAATCGGCACGTCACTCAGGGATCTTCTACATGGAACAACCTTCCATGTCAGACTCTAGATCTCATCGATTTCGGCGTGGGCCGCGCTTCGAAATTCGGAAAGGGGAACTGACCATGTGCAACGAATGTGTAATCCCGGAACTTGTTCTAATAGACGCCTTCGTCATTAGCATCTGCTACCCATTTCCCACGTCGACCGAGCTCGCCGAACGCATACGAAGTATTACAAACGCACAATATCCAAGACCTACATGTAATCGACTAGCACCGGAATAAACAAACTCCCGATACACAAGCGCAAGCGGTCGGTCCCGAAAACCCTGAGAAAGATAGAACTCTTCCATCCACCGACAACTACAGACTCCGAGCTTTGACAGGACACACGTCATCCAATATCCAATCAAATGAGTCTTACTAACAAAAGCTAGACTCGGTCCTCGGTCTCCAGGCACACTTCGAATATCGCTCAGGATTCAGAATTCAGGAACGACCCACACACAGCCCACGTCATCTTTTCTCCCTCTTCGACTTCACAAATAATTCGTCAAACGACTGTCCCTCGATTCGATTCGATCCCGATAGCGCCAAGAAAAGAAACCTTGTCGGTCGGTCTTCTCGGGGACACCCTCGGATCGCTGAGCAATTTATTTCATTTCATTTTATTACATGTAACGAAATTTCATTTCGCAGCCAACGCCGGCTAACGAGCTCCGGTCTTTCTCGGCCGCCACACATGTATGTAAAGCACCTACATGTACGTACGCACCCACACTCACCTCACTAACATTCTAATAACACGTTCCATGAAAACCTCCCACCCGTCCCTGTGAACTCTTCGACTTGCAACAAGAACAAGACCACCATCACCTCACCCAGAATCGTGAACTTTTGGCCAAACAAAAAAGGTACCCGAACCACGAGCACGAGCCTCAATAAAGCGGGGTATCCCGACCCCCCGACCGGCGAATCCCAGAACCACGACCCCACTCTCCAGACGGCTTCCCCACACCCTCCGATATTTCTACTAATTAGCAATATAGCATCGCGATAGCGATAACAATATATTCCGCAATTTGCGACATTGGAATGAGATAGAAGCGTCCGGATCTTCCTTCGATGAGGCCCGATGGTTCCTGAATTGATCATGACTCAATGGCAGCGTGCTTCTTTCTTCGTTTCAGTCTTGGCCTTCGGAGCGTTTGTCGAAGAGTCGAAATCAATCAATCCACGAGTGTCTCACAGGGAAATATTCCACCGACTCAATCAAGCAAAAGTCCTTCCGTTTTCGGCAACCCTGGGCCTGCTTCTTCTCTCGAATGACAATGGACAACCGCCTTCGGAGCGTATATCGAAGACTAGTCTCAGAAGCCCGAAATCAATCAATCATCAATTCACTCTCCGAGAAACAATCAGTTCACTCTCCCCAATCGAGCTAAATTCCTTCCGTTCTTGGTGACGCTTCTTCTGCTTCCTCAAGCGATCCTCGACACCGATCCCGACGACATCTGACAACTTCTCTCCCCCGAAATTCTCAGAATAGCAAAATCACCCTCCATCCGAATCTTTCTAATCCCAATCCCACTTTCCATGTACTCGCTCCTCATCTTCAGAAGTCAAGAAGTCAAGAAGACCCGTCAAGCGCGAATTGCCAGATTGACTTCTCCAACGTCAACAATGGCATCGAGCGCCAATCCTGACTTGGTCAACGTCTGACAGCTTCGATCTTCAGCTTCATATGCATGGACCGACGGTGCTTCTTTCCTAGCTCTTCTTCCCAACGCCTTCGAATTTCGTATTCCGATTCCCTTTCACCGATCATTCTCTCGATCATTCCGAGTCAAGTCAAGTGTACACCTTTTACAGCATTACTATAGTCGATTGTCCCAAAAAGAAACCTGATTAGAATAAATCGAACGAAAAAAGAACCTGATTAACATCGTTAAAAAACAAACCGCAGACATGTACCGTAGAACTAAGACGAGGAAATTGCTAGCTGACCTGGAGGCACAAGTCTGACCTAGGGTACGCACTATCCGTCCGTATTACCTAGGCACACAAATTTCCATCGTCTTATTCCCGACACGCGCCCTACAGTTCTGTTACATAGCATGTTCAAGTCTGACTACCACTGAGCTCGAAATTCAATTGTGAAAGGCCGCGGGTGGGGAGATGGTTAAACTTCTCGAAGAGTACCAGTGGCTCACCCAAGGAGCGTAAAAGAGGAATAAATGTCGATCGGCGTTGCGAGTTGAGCACAAGGGGGAGGGCGGAAGGTTCGGCCGAACGACAACATAGATACCATAAGGACGAGTACGAGCTTTATCCACCTGAGTATTGAGAAGTATCATCACACATTTTCTTCCTTCAACGTCGCGGGACCAAGACCAAGGGCTTTCGAAATTCCTCGGCTCTGCGTTTTCCTTTCTTTCGTCCGACTCGGCCGACTCGGGCAACTCGGGCATTCGAGATCTTCTACCCGAAAAGTACGACATTAGGCCTGTCGGTTTTGTGATTTGAGAATATTTTTGAGTGAGTTGCGTTGTTGTAGTATTGTCGTATCGTAGTACAAGTGTCAGGTCTTCAAATAACAGCGTACGAGAGCCGTCGGGATTTGCCGGTCGCTCTTACTCTTGACCGCGGCCTTGGCCCTTGCTCTCAATTCGACGAACATGCTCATATACGAGGACCTTTCTCAACGCCGCCTGATTCAATCCCCAGAGTCGGTAACGACATATGAGTCGTGGGATAATCAATTCCTCGAATTCCTCGAACTCAAGTATCCCGAGCCTCCGCCTCCGATTATCGTCGAATCATCGAACGACCCATCCATGGCCAGACCAATCACCTCATAAATACCATCACACAGCAAAACACAGCAAACACAACCTCATCAATTCCCAGACTCACATTCTCATGATCTACCCACATTCCAAGGCCCATCGCTACCAAAACGGGAAAAGGCCAGGCACGGAAGGGTAGAGTAACGTTGCGAGTCGTTCGTTCCTTATAATTGATCGCTTAGAGGGCTCTACTATATAAATGGCTCACCGTTCGCCGAAAAGCAGTAGCTCTACTACGAAAATGCTTTCCTTCCTCCCCATCACCTCGCTCATCCTCTACGTCCTCTCATTCATCCATCTCGCATCTCCGGCCACTCTCAAAGTACGCTTTCCCTCCTTCCAAAAATAATCAAAAAAATTCAGCTCGATTCCTGATATGTTGTCTAGGTAGAAGTCGGCATCGGCTCAAATCCACGTACATACACCCCAAACTCCCTCCAAGCCTCCCAAAACGACATCATCCAATTCGTATTCTCCGGCTCACCAGGTCTACACTCCGTCACTCAATCAAATTTTGAGAATCCATGTCAACCACTCCCGGGCGGCTTCTCAAGCGGTTTCGTCTCCGTATCCTCAGGATCTAAAGGCCCGTTTACGGCGTACGAAATTCGAATCGTTAACGCTAGTCAACCGATATGGGTACGCATAATTCATACTTTCTAAGATTTACATGTTCATGTGAGGTGATGGTTGTAGTATTATTGTGCACAAACGAATCCGGAGGCACATTGTCTCGCAGGAATGTCAGGCGTGATAAATCCCCCTGATCCCTCAACAGAAGAAACTCTCCACTTCTATCAAATCGGAGCAAGCAGTCTCACAGCTCTCCCTCTCGTACGTCCCTCCCCTCCGCCCGAATTATCGATGTTAATATTCATGGTGATGTTTAGCAAGATCCAACGCTGGGTCCTATGGGCGGTGTAGGCGCACTCGGAGTAGCTGCTCCCGCGATCGCAACTTCGACTGCTCCTTCTCAATCTAGTAGCACATCCGCCGCCACATCTGAGTCTTCGTCTCCTACCGCTTCACCAACGTCATCATCTTTATCCGCTTCTGGATTCCCAAGCGCCAGCCTGAGCTCAGGTTCTTCTTCATCCTCGACATCGTCTCCTACGCCTGCTCCCTCATCTAGTGGATCCGCCTCGACCACGTCGGGCTCTATGTCAGGGTCTTCGACGAAAACAAGGACCTCTCCATCAAGTACTTCCAGTTCATCCCCAACTACATCGTCGAATTCTTCAAACGCGGCGCAGAGATATACAGCTCACAATGTGCTTCTTTGCATAGCCATAGTCGCACTTATCTATATGGGATATGGGATTTAGCTAAATCATTTCAGTCTTCGGGGGCAAATTGAATGCTTAAATATTTCCCATAGAATCATGTTCGCAAATCCAATAAATGTACAACGAATACAACAAATACAACAATGATACAACTCAATCAAATAAATTTCTAACATCACTAAAATCGAAAGATGCACTCAATCCCAAGCCTCCTCCCACCCCAACCCACTCCGATCCCAGACCCCCGCCCGTTCTCCTCTCGTAACCCAACCCATACAATCCATCAACACCCCCGCACACCGAACGAATAAACTCCCATCCAGCTTATCCAATCCCTCCATCCACAATTCCCCCTTCTCTCCACCTCCGGCTTCATCCAAATTCGAATTCGCAAGCGAATTCTTCCATATCCCAGGCACCTCGCCCGCTTTCCTGCCCCCATATTTCCGATGCGCATAAAGCAACGTCCGAACAGTCTTTGGCGTATGTGCATCCGGAGCATGGACGACGTCTCTCGCCATAGCGGCCCAGATATCTTCTTCGTTCCCGATATCGGTATTGTAGGATGTCCCGTTGCATGCTCCATTTGACGACGAGTGAGGAAGGGGAGGTGGTTGTGGGGAAGCCGAATATTCCATAACGACGCTCACGTCAATCCGAGGCCTCCCTCGATCAATGAACCAAATCCCAACAAGATAAAGCCACATCCTCAAATAATCCACCACATACCTCCTCCTCTTCTCCCTCTCCTTCTTTCTCCCCTCCTCGTCCTGATCCTCGGCTTTCCCATCTCCTTCAGGCTCGGCCCTCAACAGATCCACGAAAGTCGGCAAAAATATAGCCGCCGTCACAAAATGCATCGTATAAAAATCCAACCTCGGCTTCCTCCCCCTCCTCGACGTCGCAAACACCACACACACACAAACCCAAAAACACTCCTCAACAACCTCCTCAATCCTCCCATCCCTATCCCCATCCTCACCATCAGCGTCAAAATCCAAATCCCAGAGATTAACAATCCTCTGTAACTCCCCTCCCCTCCCCTTCCCCTCCTCCAAAATATCATCGAACCTCTTCGGATAATCGTCGTATGATTTGTATGGGTAAACAGGTTCGAGAATCGGGGAGTCGTATATCTTTTGGATGATGCCGAATAGGGATAACGAGGATGTGCGAGAGGGGAGGGAGATGGATTGGGGATGGTAGATGTTTGGTCCGCGTAGGGTTTCGGGGAGGAAGAATCCGATGTAGTGCGTTGCTCCTTGAGCGAGTCCTGCGTTCGCGTCAGATCGATGAGATCCTCGTTGAACGTTCGTAACTACCTTGAACGACCATTAGCGGATCAGAGAATTCTAACCCGGCCTAGAACGCGAGTACGATAAGTTCGAGCCCAAGGGGAAACGACTTTCGGCTCACACCGAGTTGAATCATGGAATGCATCCTAGAAAGGGATTCATCAGTGCCTCCTCAAATCCAAACCAAGCTGTCACGTACAACGCGCCCAGAGTTCGACAAAGCATCATCCTCTCCAACCCATTAACCTCATCCGCAAAAATATATCGCAGCACCGCCTCTCTCACTCCAACACGCCCAACAACGCCTTCAAAGAACTTCAAATACGCTCCATACGCCCTACACCAATGTCAATCCCGATTAGCAGACACCAGTTTGACGAAGCCGACCTTTCTTCCCCAAGCCACGTCGTCCAATTTGACTCGTTCACTTCACCAATCGCAGGAAGACCATCGACGTCAATGCCAATCTTCGTCAGATCCAACGGCCGTTGTATAATCTCCTCCTTTCCATATATCTCTACCAGCGTCTCCGAGTCCGCTCCAAGATCATACGCAGCAACAAGACTGAAGATTTCACACCGCAAAAATCAGCAAAACCACATGAGGTAAAGAGGTGAGATTGAAGACGTACTGGTGCGATAAATGATTATGCAACCCCACAGGATTATGATAAAAATGATGCTCCTTATAATCGCGCTCAAGTAATCTCCTCAACGTCGCCTGTGAATCCAAGGAAGGGTCCAAATTGATCAGTCCACGCTCGGCGTGAGATTTGAAGGGACTAGGAGCCATGGTCGAAGAATGAGAAGAGCTGCCAGTGGAGCGATCATCATCGCCATCTCTTTTGATTTTAGCTTGATAGGAGAGGTCATGGGCATGGGCCTTGGCGGCCTTCCGAGTCCGCCACGTGTTTTAATTCCGAGACGGAAGCAGGCCCTAGCAGGCCTAGGAACGGGAGCAGACAACGGACGGAAGTATCCGACAGCATCCGATGTCGGACGATAAGCGCTGAGCGAGCTACTGAGCGCTCAGTGAATGTATTTTGGAAATATATTCGGGTCACGAATATTCGTACAACAGGCGTTCGAATTTGTATTTGACAATTTTCTGACACTTTTCTCTTTTGTTTCGGCGCCAATGTCATTATTCTTCAAGGCTCAGTAGGTTTCGAGAGGTCTCAATGACCAAGAGGCGAATTTACTTCCAGGATTGACGAACACCTAAATAAAATAACACAAAATCAGCACGAGCATTACAACAATATTTTGAATGAGGATGTTAGACTTACAGAAGATGGACCAGCACTTCGATCAAGAGAAGGTTTCAGATAACAATCTTCATCAGGTTTCTTAATGCTATCACAACGTCGCAGCGTCAACAATTAAACTCGACGAAAGAACTTGAGACTTGGACTCACTT
The DNA here is from genome assembly GCA_001632355.1 of Sistotremastrum suecicum HHB10207 ss-3. Classification (NCBI taxonomy): domain Eukaryota; kingdom Fungi; phylum Basidiomycota; class Agaricomycetes; order Sistotremastrales; family Sistotremastraceae; genus Sistotremastrum; species Sistotremastrum suecicum. The sequence continues at coordinate 109,823 of KV428057.1, read as the reverse complement.
CCATAACTCGTTATCGGCATGTTCGAATTTCCAACCGTACTCGACGGGTAAGAAAACAGCCACCCCCGTCTAAAACCCATCAATACAAGTAGCAAATCAAATCGACAAGGAATCAGGACTTACATCATCATCAGGCGGATTAACAAACAGTCCAGTGGCATCATTGACAATGCTGAAGGTCCCATCCCCAAGCCGTTTAAGACTCGAAATCTAGTGTGCACAAATCAGAACCTCATTCATCGATAAGATATGAAGCGAGAATACCGTTCTCGGATCCGTGAAAGGAATCCAGCTATTCAACACAGAAGAAACCTTGGTCCCAGGAGGAGTAGGAGATTCCAAAGCCGCAATAGCTTTACTATTCGCGTCTCCGACGATATGATAGGGACCAGAAGCAGGTTCGAGAGGGAGAGCCATGTTCAAGAATCAAGATGGGGCATGGTGTCGACAGTAGGAGCTAGTTTTAAGTATCCAGACATGCCTTGGAGCGCGTTTAGGGGAGGACTGAAGCTGTGATTTCGAGTCGAGCGGAACCGAATAGCAGAGGCCCGAAGGGTACGTAGACTGACATCAATTGCAAGAAAGAGATAGGGGCGTGCTTGGACGGGGTTGGAGCTTGGAGAGGCCCTTAGGAGCATAGCCTGTCATGCATGTCATGGTGAATAGTATACATTGGGGTGCGAACGGAAGATGAACGTCAACATAGGGCGTTGCAGCGCTCAAGAGAAGAGCCTCGACTTGATTGAAACTCCGTCAACACGTTTGATACGGGCGCTACAATGACATTACGTTGATGTCTCCAATGGATGTCTCGCATACGTTCTCTGATATTGAAATTCGAATTGGCAATCTATGAGGAATCATTGGGTGCGATTCGATGACGAAAATATTTTCTCTGCTTTTCTAATTTTTCTTATTAGTCGAAGGCCAGTCCGCCTCACTACTTCTCCCGCACAGTTTTGCCAAGCGGACTTCAAGCTCTTCTAGTTCTCGATCTGGGGCCTTCTGGGCAAACTTGGCGAGGGCGAACAATGATCACGGAATGATTTTCCTGCCAAGGTGGACAGGGGGCTACGGTACGTTCATTGCTCCGATTTTTTGAACTGCATCGAGGGATTGGTGCACGGAGAGGCTGCATGACCGAGTACGTACAGATGTCGAGAATTCCACTGTGTTCTCATGTACGCGTAGTCATAGAGTATATCCAATTGAATGAGAGCTAAAATTTAGGTGGGTGACTTCAGTAACCCCCTGTGTCTCCGAGGGCGTTATTCCGGTTCTCTAAGACAGTTCCTCGACGTCTTCAATCGAGTCATAATAGCTCATGATCCTCACCTTGTCCTCTATTTTCTTCTATGATCAGCTCTGGAAACGACATCATCAATATCGGATGACTTAATCGGCTCGTCAAAGCAGAGTCTTTCGAACAGCCGGCCACGCAGAACGCTTTCGTAAGAGCAATATGAAGCACTAGCAAGTCAAAAGTGATCGCAGCCGTAGCAGTTATCTATATAATCATCCAATCAAAATCCCCATTTTTCGAGGATGACTGGTGAACACGTACGGTGACAGGTCCCACGGCATCTACCACTCTGACGAGACCCGTAAATATGGAAACGAACATAACGACGAGGACCACGTTATGAATCGTTCCTGTGCTAAAACAACTTTCAGCCGACAGGGGATTCCGATAGGATGCACATACATTACGATGAAAGGAACCACCATGCGGCTGTATAGCTGCATTCCCTGAAAATGTGTCCGGGTCAAGTGGACAGCAATGAGTGCTGCAGATATCAGCCTCGATAATATTATGAACGACAAAAAGACTCTCACCCGTGCAAGTTATATTCAGAACAAAGGAAAGAGGGATTCCCAATATATAAGGCAAGGCTTGCGCATAAGTTCCTGATGAATCGATCGCATTGTATAGCAACAGGGCTTCGGATATTCGTATCAGCGTAATTCGTGATAATAATGATCATGGTAATCCCGTGGCACTGACCGAACACTCCTAGATCGCATAAAATAGGGAAAACAACAACGGAAAATCTTCGACCATACAAAAGCCATGTTCGATAAATCTTGAAAGGACTATCAGCTTCGCAAAGAATCGAGTGCAGATTACGAATCAGTCATACCGTGAAAGTATCGACTACCATGAGCTGCAATGTGAATAGAACCCCCAAATACGCCGGACTAGGATTCAATTGGCAGCCGACAAAAGAACCCGCTGGCGTGATATCGATCGGTTGAAGTTCCGCCGAGATATTTATCATAGTGAGAGTAAACGTAACCGTCGCTATGGATAACGTGATGACCAGAGTTACGAGGATGAGCGGAAACGAGCTTCGAAATCGATATTGAACGATGAAGACATGAAGTGTCACAGTAAACAGGATGAAGAGGATGCCTAAAAATACCATGTTCAAATCATCGTTTAGATATAGGATGTAAAACAACGTACTATACAGAGAACACCCGACGCCAACACGAAACTCAAGTTCTTTGGTGCACACAGCGGCTGTCGACGAAAAGATAGGGGCATCTGGGTTGATGATCATGAGGAGATTCGGAAGAGGTTGACAGAGAAGAATTAGAGAAACCTCTCATATATATAATGTACCTTTCGAAAGTCATTGAGACGTAACAGTGAACGCAGTTGTCAGATGCCAATACGCACATCAAGCCCAACGATAAGATGCGAAGCGACCATCAAGAGTGACAGGCGCACTCGGATCCTCGCTAATCATTCCCCAGCGGTCTGAGTATATCAGAGAATTGTTATTATGGCGAGATTTTACTCACGGGGGTCGGAACAGTGCAATAAACGTCAGATTTAGTACCTGTTTTTGAGACTTCATCCGATGGCTTTAAATTAGGGCGGCGAATTATTAGGCGGTCAAAGTGCAGTAGCAATTCGGCAGGCATACCTTGATCAAGTCATTTAATGTCACATATTCTTCGTGTTGTCCTAGACGAGCAGGATTTGAAGCGGTGATGGCTGGGACGGAACAACCGACTTGAGGTGCGACCTCACGGCCTCAGCAGGTCATGGCTACCTCATAGAAACACAACACTTCCGGTTCGTTGTCTTCAGACTCTCACACAACTTGAGCTTGAGGGTATTGGGAGGGAAAGACAGAGAAGATGGGGAAATGGGTCTAGCTATGTATAATAACAGCATCTTGAACGAATCGTTCAACTTAAAAGTCAGGTCAGCCAATCGTCAGCGTGATCAGTGCACGCACCGTACGTTTGATGGGCTTCACTACACACTGCTGATGGACGCCGATAGCTGAGGTGTCGCTTCAACTGGTATCCCAAGGACGCAAGTTTTCACCTCGATGAACGTCTGTTCGTCGTCAGCAAGGTTGCCGGCGCGGCACGGAGGCGTGTCGAATGTAATCCGGGTTCCGCCCCCTAGAAATGGAAACCCCGAGACGTTCCGAACTCTCGGCTCCAAAACTGTTTCGAGACGCTTGAATCAAGAGACCAGTCAAGAGAGGTTTCAGGTTTTCAATATGCGTCACGTTGGGAAGGGGTCGTATTGTGGGCAGCGAGAAACATCCAAAATGAACGCTGTGACATCCTCAAATCGGTATTGTAAACAAAGAGCATTATACGAAATTTATTTGTTGAGAGCTGCTACCACCAATACCAGAGTTCGAAGAAACATCATGTTCAATCTCACGATGACTCTCTTTTGAGCTACCTTGATCTGCTCCTTCACTTGCACCCATCATGCCTCCGTTGAAAGCTTTGGTGAGAGCGATTTGCAGGACTGAAAAATCGAAGGAAATGGCTGCAGTACATGTGATCTTGAAGAATCGTCAGAAACGATAAACCGAGGGCATAACAACAATACATAGACAACATTACTGACCGATACAGGTCCCACCAGTATGACTCCATCTGCCCATCCCCCAAATACGCCGATGAGAAGGAAGAATAAAACTAGGTTGTGTACCGCTCCAGATCTGTGAACGGAGTCAGTGCGATGTTTCATCTGTACAGGTCAACCTCATACAAGAGGAAGAAATGCAAGACAAGATGTCCTCTGGCTTGCCTCAACTCGAGTTGCATTTTTCTCAGACGAGCGGCAATGAATACTAGAACATACGCATTGATCGATAGATCAGGCTCGTACAGTTCAGCAAACAAACCAAGGAAGCACGTACGGACGCAAGATAAATTGAGCGCCAGCGATAGTGGAAGATTGACGGTGTAGACAACGAACAATACCTCGTCAGCTTGTGGATAGATGATGTTAAGTACCAGTGAACCTGGGGTTGATAGTTCTTAGTATTTGATGTTTAAATAGACAACCCAATTACCAAACAGAGCCAGAGAACAAACACTCGGAAAGATGACGACGGCATATTTTCTCTGGTAGAGCAACCATATTCGATAGATCTAAAGTTCGAGGGGAGTGAGGGGGATCAATGAACTGAGTCGGATATATAATCTCACCGTTAAAGCATCCACTATCAACAGTTGAAGAATAAACAGAGGCGGAAGGAAGCGAGAGTCAGGGTTATCGTCGCAGGAGAACGGGACATAGAGATCTTCATTCTCCGGCTCGGGTTGGAGTTGTGTTATGATGTTGTACATTGTCAAAATAAATGTCGCCGTAGCTATCGCAAAGGTGGCCATCACCATCGTCAAAATGGGCTTGAAGCAGCTTTCGGCGTGGCTTTGAGCGAAATAAACCCGCAGTGTGACCACAAAGAGGATGAAGAGGAGGCCTAGGGTATGATGTTAAAATCTCAATCGTCGGTCCATCGTAGGATTTAGCTCACTATAGAGAGAACAAGAGATGCCAACACGGAGTTCGAGCTCGCGAACGCAACGAAAGACGTAGTCGAAGGGGACGCTAGCATTCGAGCAGCTGACGGTCAGATTGGAGCTCATGTTTGCCAGACTGCTAGGTTGAATGATATTCGTGAGATACCATCCCCAACGATATTTAAACTCAATGACTCACAGGCTCGGAATGGATGGTCATCGCGGCTGTCATCCCAGATCACACGATTCTGGAGGGTTGCAGCACGACCTGATCGCCTGCACAAGAACACTGTGAACCCACATGGTCTTCTCGATTGTTTGGCAAGTTCTCCTGGCAAGATTTGAAATGCGAGATGCCTGGTTCGACGAGTCGAGGTCAAAGGATAGGTTGAGGCCGTTCTGGGCGGGACATAACTCCGATATGACCGGAAGCTCACTGAGATCCGTACTTGCTTCTGGACCGCCGCCTCACAATTTTTGGGCGGGCTGCCGATCCTCATCTCACCGCAGTGGTTGATCAAAAAGTTTTTGATTGTTTTGTACTGCCCGCCTGTGTGATATCGCCCCCACAGCTTTCTCGGAAACCGTTCACCATTTTTACCTCGAAAATCGGATAGCAACAAATCCAAGGACAGCACTGAGATTCTGTCCATTCTGCCGTGTAGTGTTCTTGAAGTAAAATCCGTTATAATGAGCGCGGGCCAGTATGATCAACGCTTCAGGTGAATTCTTGGAATTTGCTTGTCTAGCAAAAGCAGCGAGCCTGGTCCGCCTATCAAGCCAGCAGCAACGCATCCGATTCAGGGACATCAGAGAAGGAGCAGAGGGTCACCATGAATACAAGACATAGACTGATGCACTGATGTCCGACGCTGGCAGATCCGCCTGAACTGCTCCGCATAATTTAATTAACACATGGTTCCTCAAAATAAGAGTTCTGGTGCGCCTGATGCTGTCATGTCGCTGATGAGAAGCTACCGCTCATACTATGCTTCAGGGATATCACAGAAGATTCTTCGGTGTGTATATAAATACATAGCGCTCCGCAAGCGACGATAACGCAACACAGGGAATGCTGCATTGGCTCAGGAAATTCCTGCTTATCTATTTAATGATATTGAATCAAGTCGAGGCAGTTCTAAACTTACTCCTTCATTTATATTACCTCCATAACGTACTGCTGGAGATATGTAGCACGCGGGTTATTCAGACCGAATTATGTCGCAACGGATTTTTGGTGAAAGAATTGAAAGAGAGCTTGCGCTCGAGGTCTACGCTTTCTCTCACAGAGACCGCATCCTCCGTTTCCTTTGTTTCGTGTAGGAGAAAAGGTTTCGAGAGAGCGATTTGAAGGACCAAAAAGTCGAACGTAATGGCGGCGGTGCATGTAATCTATCGAGAAAATCGGAGAAAGACCATCCATGACTTGATTGGGCCACAGTATAATTCGAAGGGACGTACCAAAATAGGTCCAATAAGCGTGATTCCTTCCTTCCACCCGACAAATACGCTGAGGAACAGGAGAAAGAGAACTATAATAGATTGTGGATGGTTCCGGAGCTAAGGAAATTATTTCAGAGGCGAAACGGTGAATGTGGTTGAGAGAAGCGTACAGGACAACGAATTGTGAAGGACTAAATTTGATGACTTGAAAGGTCTCGAGATGCACTCGACGGAGACGGATGGCGATAAGCACTAAACGGTATGTTTCGGATCGTGAGGGAAGTATACAAGGAAGTGAAGTACGCACCAGTGCAGAGTGTATTGAGGGTCAAGGATATCGGGATAGTCAGATAATAATGAAGAAAGGTGCTGTTGAACACCGGAACGCTAGGAATATTGCACAAGATGGAGCCTGTCGCTTGTTATTGGAGCTGGGTAGCGATGATCGTAGAATCTGTGATACATACCAAACAGAACCAGGGCGCAAAGGATGGGAAAGATAATAACAGAAGAGCGTTTATTATAGAGAAGCCAAGTGCGATAAATCTGGGTGTTGAGCATTGACCGAATCAGCACAAGGAAACCAAAACAATTACTGAACACGAACGGTGAAACTGTCAACAGTCAACATTTGTAGCATGAATAGTGGACGGAGATAGCGTGGTTCAGGATCCGGGTCACATTGGAAAGCACTGTTGGAAGCAAAGACGCTCGGCGCAAGCTGAAATTGCGTCGATATGTTGTAGGACGTCAACACGAAGACCACGGTCGAGTTTGCGAAAGTCATAATGACGACCAATAGAATGATCTTGAAACAGCTTCGACCACGATACTGAGCTATAAAAACACGTAGAGTTACGACGAATAAACTGAGGAGGAGACCTGAGGAATACGGTTGTGATCGATAACACTTCTGACTTTCGGGAAACTCACTGTAGAGCGAAGATACAATGCCTACGCGAAGTTGAAGTTGCTGGACACAACGAATGATGGATTCTATGTTGGGATAATTCACTGGGAGCCTGAGGTTGGCGGCGTTCATGTCTTTGCGGAGTGAAACACGAGCCGAGAGCGTGGTGAATATGTAGGAAATTAGAATGATCATGGTTGTCGAACGACATGGTTCTAGTACGCCTTTCGAAGCACTGGCATGCCATCGTGATATCAGAGTTCCTGAGGCGCCAGCTTCATTAGCCAATCAAGATCAGCATGCATCGGTGGACGCATTGTAGGATGGCTTCACGACAGCTTGTCAGACTCACTGACGGAGTGGAACAGGTGGTATTTACTACTCTTGTTCGCGTTCAACGGCGTTCTTCCAGGCCTTGACAGTGAGGTTGAAATCAGATCACAGAAATAGTCAACGTCGTAGAAGAAGCGATTCAGGTTGAACGTCCGATATGGCCGAACACTGTACGTAACTTACGTAACGCGTTCGCACCAAGGCAATCCGAATGCCTCGCTCGCAAAAGGCAAACGCGAGCTCTTTGGGCCTTTGGCAGTGGAATCATAGATCACGGAGGCGGATATCAGCAAGACCAAACATGATCCGCATATTATTAATGATCCGCGCAATCCTTCGTGTCACTGGTCACTGGTGTCACCGTGTTATAGAAGAATCTTGATTTCATCTCTTCACCTGGAACAGGGTAGAAGAAGTTTCTCATCAAAACTCAGATCAAAGAAGGCTAACGGAAGCATGCGCACTTCGACCATGCACATGAGCTGTTATCCTGCTACTGAATTCTATGGATAAGGGAAAGCTAACCCAAGGGGCGATATATTCGCGACTTATCGGAAGTTATCCTTGGACTTATCTATGGGCACTATGGAGCCACTGTGGATCGATGTGATTTTAATCCAATCAGCCGGGAAAGCCATGTCCTGATGATTGTGACCGTGTCTGAAGGTGGAAAAATCGCCGTCATTATTAATATTGTATAATTTCAAAGATTCCACCTAGATAGCACGAGTCATGTGAGCTCGTTCTGCAGAGTCAGAAATTCTGCGATGGCTTTGTTAAACTCTCTTGTCTCATGATTTTCATCCAAAGAATCCTCCTCTGAATCCTCGCGTGCAACTAAGATGTGCGTATTGAAAGCCTTGGTCAGAGCTATCTGGAGAACCAGGAAATCGAACGCAATGGCAGCAGTGCATGTAATCTTCGAAGCCGGATTTTCAGTACGATTAAACAGAGGACAATAGTCGTGAGAACTATTGGAAACAATACTCACAGCAATAGGTCCTACGAGCGTCATTCCATCTGCCCAACCCGCAAAAATCCCGATGAAGAGGAAAAATAGAACCAGATTATAGACAATGCCAGAGCTGTGGACTCGATCAGTTCAATATCCTATGCGCATGACACGGACTAGTACAATACGAAGAATTGCCAGATAAGACGTCCCCTGGGTTGCTTCAATTCAAAGTGAATTTTAATCAGACGAACGGCAATGAAACCTGGACCATAGATGCTCAGTCAGAAACGTATACGGTATGACTCAATAAAAGAGGAAATATATACCGGTGCAACACGCATTGAGCAAAAGCGAGAGCGGAAGGTTGAAATAGTAAACGAGAAAAACTTCTTGCGGGTTTTGGGGATCGATGAGGTTGAATAAAAATGATCCTGGTGGTTGGTTTTCTATTAGCCTTGTTGCAGAGCTAGAGGAGCACATACCAAATAGAGCCATTGAACAAAGGCATGGAAAGATGATGACGCTATACTTCTTCTTATAGAGCAGCCAGGTGCGATAAATCTAGGATTTTGTTATACATGACTTCCGCAGGTCCGAGACGTATACGTACAGTGAAGCTGTCCACGACGAGCATTTGAAAGATGAATAGCGGTAGGAGGAAGCGGGAGTTCAGATCTTCATTACAGGAGAAACGAGGCTCAAAACCTTGACGGCCGGACTGAGGTTGGAGTTGCGTCGATATGTTGTACATCGTCAGGACGAATGTAGCTGTAGCTATCCCGAATGTGACCATAACCACAACTATAATAATTTTGAAGCAGCTTTCCGCGCGGCATTGCGCTAGAAACACACGAACGGTGACGAGGAACAGGATGAATAAAAGACCTAAGGCATATGTTGAAGTGACAGTTAGGGGAGCGTTGATCGAATTAGGCTTACTATAGAGAGAACAGGAAACACCGACACGAAGCTCGAGCTCCCGCACGCAAGCAGAGACAGCCTCAAAAGAAACAGTCAAGGAGCTGATTGTGGTCACATTGGAGGTCATTTCGTGCAAAGTTCTGGATCAAGAAAGAGTGACGAAGGTACATCCGTTTTGATATTTGAACTGAGTGACTCGAAGACATGAAAGGGATGGCAATTCACAGTTACACCCGTCCTCACCTGATCAAATCAAACGAACATCAATAATCCGGGCGTTGCTGTGCAATATCACTTGGGGATCCACCCATGCTTCTTCCTCATTTGCATCCGTCCGCCGCTCCAGGCTTTGAAATACGAGTTTTCACCTTCGGCAAGGGAGGGTTGAGGTTGAGGTTGAGGGCAGGAGATAAGCCCGATATGACCGGGATGACATCCAAGTTTGCTTCCACGTTGATGGATTCTTTTGCGGTCCCGGGCAGAAGCGTGTCATCAGACAACTACATATGGATGGTTCTCGCTATACTCTTTATATCACTGCTTAGACGGCGGTCGCTCATATTTGACTTCCAGTTGAGCGCCGTCGTAACCGCGGCCATCCCTCCTGACTGCTATTTGCCTGCTATCCTCGAAAGAACATCCGACGGTGCACCACCCTCATTGATATTCATGATCATCCAGAGCGCATTTCGGCATCCCTCCCTTCTATTTACACGTGCCACGAATAAATTATGGGTTCCGCAAGAAGCACGAAATGTCTGATAGAGAAGCTTTGTGTTGGAAATGGAGATACCCGGAACGGACTAGGAAAGGTTAATCATGACTTCAAGGCGCGATCTCAAGACGGAAAAGACAGTCCGAACACTCAAGATCCCAGTCGCCCGACTTGAACTCCGATAGCTTCGTAGTGGCATACCCTGGACGTCAACCTCATCATGAGATGGAAGGCGTAAATTGTGATGCATTGATGTCCGGTAGTGATAGATCTATAGCATCTGCTCCCCGTAACTTGATCCACAAATGAAGGCTTGCATTGAAATTGACCGGGTTCTTGTTATTCTCATGAAAAGCTCGCACCGCTTCATGAATAGTATGATATAACGACCCCACGCCGCCGGTCTACATCACTGGGCTCAAAATATGGAAGGGACGCTGATGAGTCAGATTTTGTCGTTCCTACACCGAGAAATGAAAGTTAGACCGCGTCAAAAGAAAAATTCATAAGGAAACCGATCAACTCACAGACATCCGCCTACACCAAATCAACAAAGCCTCCCTTCTCCGAAATAATCCCCACAGCAACCGCACTCAAATCCCCAAACTCCCCACCCCTATACGCAACCATATCCCCACCTCTCCTCCTCCCATTCTCCTTCCCATCCTCCGTATCGAGGCCGAACAACTTCTCAATATTTGTAGTGACGAGCTCGATAGCAGTTTTCTTATCGATATATCCATTCGATTCCAGAACCGCCTACGTATCAGCATCAATATCAATGAGCATCCATGAACGCGAACGGGGAGGAGAGGAGGAAGGGGAGGGAAGGGGAAGGGGAGGGAAGGGGAAGGGGAGGGAAGGGGAAGGGGAAGGGAATGAAGGACGTACACGAGTGAGCTCAAACCCTGTATGTCTCGCAAGATAGTCGTCCATAACACCAACACCCACAACAACACCCTCCATCAACAACTTCACAATAGCCGTCACATTCGTCAGCGGAGGACCAGGAAGACTACCCATTCATCAGCCCTTATCCAAGAGTTAAGATAGAAGGGGAGAAGGAGGGACTTACATTCGTCGGCCCTCCCATTGATAAGGAAATGGCGTAACGGGATAAACGATCACCCCAACTCCAGCTTCTCCAATCTCCTTCGCTATAAGATGTGCCTCTGCAGCGCCCGCGAATGATATCCTCATCGACTTCCCCGTCGCTGACACTCGCTCGATGGAAGATTTGAGTCTTATAACAGACGCCATAATATCCGCATTATCGGTATGCACGATCAACGGCATATCACCCTATCTCCTCGTCAACGACAACACCACATTTTCGTAGGGACGAAAGACGAACCTCGATGACATCTTTCCATTCTCCTTTCCCCTCTTCCAATAGTTGTTTGAGAGCACCAATCTGCGAGCTCACACTCGCCGAATACCGCATCGATAATCCTACATGTACCGCAACACCTTCTTTCACGATCGCACCTCCCTCCAATGCATGATCCGCCCCCGTATTAAACGCAACGGACACTCCGCGGAGGAATGAGCCTGAGGGGGAGGAGATGGCGGTCGTCACGCCTCCTCTGTATGCTAACCTAACATACTCTTCGTTAGCTTCATTTCATAACATCGGAGCGGAACGAAGGCCGAAGGACCGAAGAAAAGAAGGAAGGAGGAAAGAGAAAGGGGAAGACGTACAACATATTCCGTCCCCCGAATTGCAACCCATCAACAGCCCTAACCATTCTCCCCCCCAAAACACTCGGTACACCCCCACCTCCACCCCCCGTACCAGCGCTCATAAGAGGATCATAAACATTCCCATCATTCGTCGCTTTCTCCAATAGAATCTCATTCAACCCAAGCGTCGATCCAAACGACACAAACGCAGGCGATATCGAACCGCCTTCCAAATCGACGATTTCGTCGAATGACAGGCCGGGAGTGGAGGGAGAGTCGATGCATGATCCGGTCCAGGGGGCGTAGCATATAATCCGTCCACCCTCAACGACAACCTCTCCGCCCACTTTCTTCGCATCCGCGGCTCCTTCCGACGACACCGACATCATCTCCACCACCCCCTTCTCGTTCCTCCCCCAAACACTCCTCACATTCAAAAAGCCCACTCTCCCACCTTTCCTCGAATTCAACGAAGGCTTCAAAGGCGGCAATCCCTCCCACTCCACCGTCTCCCTCGCCTCCTTATCGAAATTCGGCGGCCTCGGGTAAGATTGAAATGTATCCGGTTTGGTCGATACGGAGGGATTCTTGAGTTGGGGGATTCCGTCGATGTATACTTGTTGAGGGGTCGCCCCGAGCGAGAGGGGGTGCGAATCCCAGATTACGATATCTTTCATCGGACGTCAATAACGATATCATCGCTGGATGAATGAGATGACGTACCAGCATCATATCCTACAACATCGGATCCAGCATTGGATTATTAAGATGAGAAAGTCGGAGCTCACCTTCCGAAATCCTCCCAATCCGATGTCCGAGTCCCGCAGCATCCGCAGGCGTACCCGTAACGCTCAAAAGCGCAAGTGAAGGATGAAGTCCATAATAATGCGCTAGCGCAGCTTCGTTTTGCAATAATCTTGAGTTGATGACGTTGTGATCGCTCTGTTTATATATCAGCACATCAGTTCGGAATTCTTCACGGAGCGGAGGCTGAGGCGAAGGCGCAGGGGGGAGAAGAGGAGAGGGAGGAGGAGGAAGGACGTACCTTCATGACCACCGGTATCTCATGTTGCGCGAGAATACGAGGTGCGAACTCGGAACCTCTATACGCTTCTCTCTTCTTCCTATAATATTCTTTGTCAATCCAAACACTTCCCACAAGCATGGGAGAGATATTCGGACAGACCTGAAATTTGTCGCGAATAACGCAATAGCAGGCGTTCCTCCCCAAGTCTCCTTCAATCTATCCGGAACGAGGTACGTCTCACCTGAACAAATATCAATGCCAGCGATCGCCCAATCCCTCGACGAAGAAGATGTACATACCAGCATGGTGGAACGACGCAACAGGGAATTGGAATTCATTCGTCAACTATCCCAAAGTATCAAGGATCGTCGATGACAAGCCACGTCATTCGCTTACCCGCACGATCATATCCAAATCCACAGCCTCATAACAATGTACCGAGACCTAGCTCTCATTAACACTCTCTTCAGCAAATGAAGAAAGAAGTAAACGCACCTTGACCTTCCCCCTCAACACATCCACCAGACTCTCCCACTGAAGACTCTCAGGCCACACTCCCAATGCCTTCCACACTCCCGCTTCCGCAGCATCACAATACGCATCTTGATCTTCCTTGATCTTCCGCGCCGTATCATATGCTTCTCGGAATCCCCACGCTGAGTCCATCCGAGTCTGTGAATACACTCTGCGAGGATTTTCGCCTGTCTTCTGTCAAGTTCGATTCGTGTCGAAGATGATGGAGGACATACCGCATGCGTGTCTGTTTGACAATGAGATTAGTTTGAGGAATTGAAGGGGGACGACGAAGGAGAACTTACTTCATATGCCGCCATCGAGGAGTGAGACTGTGATCAAAATGCGTTCCGTTCAATTCATATGGCGGCTCAATGATCTTTGATATTGTCGTTCGTTCGGGCGTATCTCTAAGCTTGATAAACGCGCCAAGCCCACCTGTGAATCGCCTCATCAATCCACATATACGACTAACAAAGAAAGGATTCGTACCTATGCTATTCGCCGATCCAGGGAGAACCTGTGCACTCGTAACCCCTCCAGAAATCGCAAGCTCATAACTATCATCATGCGTATTCAACCCGTCGATGATCCTCAACCAAGGCACGATAGGCGATTTTCTCGAATTGATATCATTCGCACCTACTCCGCATTAGCCGAATGCTCCTCAAGAAAGGTGAAGAAAAGACGAACCAGAAAGTTCAGGCGAAGCCTCCCCGCCAATATGCGAATGCAAATCCACAATCCCAGGAGTAACCCACGCCCCTCCCCCCTCAACCTCATCAATCCCCACCCCCACTTCTCTCAACTCCTCAATCACCGTATTCGGAATATATCCCAACGCCTTAACAATCCCCCCATCCAACAACAAATCACCCTTAACAACTTCCGTACCACCCCTCATCCCCGTCCATATCGTCGCGTTCCGAATTAAAGTCGCTTTCGTCCCTCTATCAAACCGGTCCGATTTTGTGCGTTGGTTGAAGTCGGGCGGTGGACCTGGTTTTGCGCGGGTGTATTTACATCGTTCGAGAATAGCCGCTTGTTCTTCTTTACTCGGAATCTTCGACTTGAGGGCATGGTGTGATGAGGAAGAGAGAGGACGAAGGGTGACGTTAACTTCATACTGAGCAATCCAGAGAAAAAGAGATGCTCCGACGAAAAATACGGAGCAGAGCCAGATAACGAAGGATTGATTCGATGAAAAGGCTCTTTCTGGGCCTAATGTGAGGCCCTTCATCTTATGGACCGCTCAACGCGCCAACGACGGGTGGAGGGTGCTGTGAGAGAGGCTGGAGCTCGTCGCGTGCGTCGCCATGCGAATCGTAAGAAGCGCCCATGGACGCGATGCCGCTTCGGCATCACCCTCCTCTGATTCTGGCCGTTTCTTCATCACATATCTACTCTATCTCTACACCTTTAAATTCAACTTCTCATCTCGATCCTTCTCCTAATATCCACATCCCTACACTCCATCTTTCGCACAAAATAAAATCAACGCATATCTAGCATGCAATCAGCACCCACCCAACCCTCACATCAAAAAATAAAATAAAAGAGGACGTACTTCCCATTAACCCTCCACTTCTCATCCTTCCTCTCAACATCCCGCGCAACATCCTCCGAAACATTAACGATAACATCCGCTTTATTAGTCCTCAAACTCAATATCGGTATTCTTCCCCTAAGCGGACCGAGCGCCTCAGCGAACGGCGTCGAACAGGGCCATTTCACATCTCCTGTCAACCTACAATAGCCATCACCTGGTCAGTCATCCCATCCACGAAAGTCGAGCGAAGGCGAACGTACTTTCGGAAACTACAACCCAATTACCAATTAGATCCCCATCCTCAGCGCCCAGCCTCATCGAAGAGAAAGAAGAAAAAGACGCACTTCAAATCACCCTTAAACACCACAACCGCACACCCCTCTAAACTCTTCAACCCCTCCGGATCATCAAGATGTAAATTCCAATACGCCCTCGGATCAGTCCAAAAATCCGCCCCGCTCTTCTCTCCATACCCCGTCTCACGCGGGACCGAAAAACTAAATGACCCTTCTTCGAAATATCGCTTCCATCGGGATACGAGCGCCGAGACTGCGGAGGCTTGGAAGGGTGAGGGTGGGGTGGAGAAGAACGATGAAGGGGATGAGAGGGCGCGTAGGAGAGAATCGAGGTCGGGTGGGTTCACATCTGAGACGAACCACGGTATCGTCTTCGGACTTCACACATCCTTTTTTCAGATACGGAGAATCAAGAGCGAAAGATGGAGGAGGACTTACTGAAAGACGACGCGGGAGATGTACGGCGTATACGTAACCAAGAAATCCGCAAACACAAGATCCGTAAAGAACTCGAATCCAGCTACACCCCCACCCCACCCAAATCAACCTCTCTCCAATCGCAAAAGAATGAAGGAGAACGTACCGTTGTCCAGAATGAAGTCTACCCTGTCCGAACCGGATTTCAAAGCTTCCCACGCCGCATCAGAATCGTCGCATAAGATGAACTCTTTCCGAGCGTCTCGCGTCTCTTTCTCCACAGTCTGTAGTTTCTCGATATCCTCATGGGTCAGATTAGTCAGCAGCGATAGGTCCTGCGATTCGTCAAATCGTCAGTCAAGGGTATACGATAGGCCCAAAAGGACGAACAGTCGCATTTCCCCTGCGCACTATCAGTATCAATACATGCATGAGAGAAGTCGGAGAGGGAGAGAAACTGACCAAAGACACATCTGAATCATCTCATCCCACAACACCTCTAACCTCGCTGGCTCCTTTATCAACGCCTCTTTCTCACTCTCAAGTTCCTGCATCATGCTCGCCAATTCTAGATACGTCCAGTCAAATCGATACCCCATTAAAAAAGGAGCAGAATTGACGAACGATAGACGGCAGCCGCACTCCCTCGGAAGGAGTCCTCTTTCTGAGCGAAGAAAGGATCGAAATTGTTCCAATGTTTCGTCGGAGCGAACCAAGTCCTCATAAGCCGATATCTAAACCCTCTCAGTACTAGTCCGGTATCAACAGTGAAAGTCCCGCGTAACCCACAAATAGCATCTAAAGTGGTGATCAGTCTTCTTCGACTCACTAGTCATGGGATATGATAGACTCACTCAGCAAATAACCAAGGCGCCTTGAACCAACTCCCCTTTCCCTCTTTCACAAGTTCATCCAGCTCCGCATTAAAAATATCAACGTTCAACCCTCCATCATTCTCAATCTTCCTACCCACCAAAATCAATGCCCAAAAACAAAGCGAAAGAAATGAGAGAAAGGACGTACTCCATAGGTCGATCCCGCGCCATATCATATTTGAGCTTACTAGCTTTTCCGATAATACCCTTCCCTTCTTCGATCCTCTCATTCACCTCCACGTCGTTTGTAGCAGATCCAGATTGATCGGAACGAGAAGCCATCGTAGCTTCATGATTCAAACGATGTATACGATCGATAACGCCAGTAATAATAATCGGCCATCTTCGCACAACAGTCTCATACCTACATTAACCCCCAATCCCCTCCATTAATATCCCCCCCCTGCTTGAGCGAGTGGGAATGACTTACGAAAATCTTTGAGGATCAGCCAGATGAGCGATTTGGGGGGTGAGGATGGGGAAGGGAGGAGCTCACCCTTTGGGATCGCTAGGATCGTAGGGTGGATAATGTGCTTTCCATCGTTCTCCTGTTCCAGGCGTCGACGTGGATTCGGAGGCCATTGAAAGAGCTCTAACTCGAGATGCTAATGCGAAGGAGCGATTACGTAGAAGCGCTCATCAGAAAATGACACGGCCGAAGTTAGGCGCTCAAGACTTGGCTCAGCTCAATCGTGCAATCGCGATTCCGTAAAATTCGCGGCCAGACCGTCGAGACCGAGGCGACGAGGTGAGCGCTCAGTCACATCAATATCGGGAGATATAAAAATCACCAACCTTCTCCAAAGCCGTTGCTGTCGAAAAGCCAGCGTAGCTCAGCTGAGCCGAGATAGTAGATACGATACGACTTCACCACGCCTTGCATCAATGGATTGAAGCGGATCACATCTCGATAAAGATGCTTATTCGTCATGATATCTCGCCGATTTTAGTTGGACCTTCAACCACCCCCATCTTGTGTTACATCTCGTCAAAAGACTCACCTCGCCGTCGTCGCCGTTCTGCTACACAACCTATCTATCCCGAAGAATACTACTGTGCACGACACACGCTCGAGCTCTTTTAATCAGTTTCGAAGGGCATGAGGATATCCGAAGCACGATTTCAGTTTTTCCAACAGATCCAAATCCACCTCTGAGAAATTATATGTTTCGCCGATCCACCCTGGTCGCCGACTCCTGACTTGGATTTGGACGAAGTTAGGGATCTGTGATCTGCAAGGAGGATCGATTGCAGTGGCGTTTATTTCGTCTGCATGAACGGGATTTGAGTGCTGTTACAGTGGGGATTATTTCGGAGAAGGGAGGGTTCGTTGATGTGTTATAGGAAGTCAGGCTATTTTGCAGAGTTCTATATTGTACGTATAGACGAAGTTCAACCATGAGCGTTGCGTGTACTAATCCATTCGTAGCAATCAATGAGGGTCAAGTGACGGGCTTCCTGTCATCGCGGCGACCGCGATACAATGAAAGAATGGAAGGATCAAAGGAACTGCAATACAACTGTCTATTACCGACGCAATTATGTGTATCAGATATTGATATTGATCGGAAGATACGGATGCCATG
Source organism: Sistotremastrum suecicum HHB10207 ss-3 (assembly GCA_001632355.1). Taxonomy (NCBI): domain Eukaryota; kingdom Fungi; phylum Basidiomycota; class Agaricomycetes; order Sistotremastrales; family Sistotremastraceae; genus Sistotremastrum; species Sistotremastrum suecicum. The sequence continues at coordinate 91,812 of KV428057.1, read as the reverse complement.
GCTTCTATATATATGGCACGATGACTCAGAAGCTGATGTCCCGGCATGCCACTGAGCAAGATGGGTATGATGTATCTCGCCTGACATCATGATGAGCGCTGTATGCCTATGATGAAGGTGCAAGTGATTCGTCCAAAATTTAATGTGATGAATGCTGGTTCTTGGCGATTCGGAAACTCGACCGTGACCTTCGACTCGGAGAGAGTTGAAAGTTGGAACTTTGAGATTTTTGCTGTCTAGCATAACAAGTGAGCCAGAAAGAGGAGGTTTTTCACATCAGTAGACACGATGGGAATATTCCGAATTCGGTTCGAACGTCGAAGTAGTCTTTGCCGCGGAAGCAAGTGCGGAAGAAGGTGCGGCACTTACGGCACTAGTTGAGAGCCGTTTCCCTTCCCGGACATATCGGTTTTATATCCTTTCAAACCCTCAACCCTTATTCGAGCTGACAAGACGCATTTCAAAGCATCCTCCAAGTCATTGAGACGAGATGAAGCTCGGGATCATGAATGGCTATGTACCGGAGCTCTTATTTTGGCATTACACCCTTCAAAGCTTCAATATTGATCTGATCTTGTCGACGTTGTCGTTCGATTTTAGATGATGCCCGCGGTGATTGTCACTCCTATACCTTCCAGCATTCGGTTTTATATCTCTCAATGGAGCGACGTTCATACATACTCTCTTCCCATAGGAGCTGAGAGGTCATGAACTCGGACCCTATAAATAACATCGGTGACTCGAACGAGATCTTCGACTCCGTCTCTCGTTGCGTCCAGGAACTCGAAATTCGTGTCGGGATTTCTGGTTCTCTTTATAGTAGGTCAAATCTGGAATCAGGTGTCGGAATAAAACACTGATTATTCCAGGAGGTCTGTTAGTCAGTCTCTTTGTGGTCACCCTCCGTGTTTTCATTGCGCAAGGACGCGCTCAGAGCTGCTTCATCCTCATTCTGGTGATGGTGATTATCACGTTCGGAATAGCTACAGCCGCTTTCGTTTTGACGATGTACAACATATCAACTCAACTCCAACCTATGCCGATGGCTGAGGATCTCGACCCTCCCTTCTCTTGCGATGACGACACTGACCCTCCCTACCTGCGACCTCTGTTCATGCTGCAAATGCTTTTGGTGGACAGTTTTACCGTACGAGCATCTGTATCTCGTGACAAGAAATAATTTGACTTGACTTTAGATTTATCGTACATGGCTACTCTACAAGCGGAGATATAGCGTCATTTTCTTCCCATTCATCTGCTCCATTACCTTGTTTGGTATGTAATTATGCCACCCTTTGATGGTTTCCTAGTCTCATGCTAGGTATAATTTCTTGAAAGGCTCACTCTTATTTAATCTCATCGAACCACGAAACTGGGTCGGAGCTTATATTACTTACGTCTTCAACATCCCGCTGTCCTTGATTCTCAACTTATGCTGCACCGGTAATATTTCACTGATACCCAGGCTTTATCATCTAAATGTTTTCTAGTTTTCATCACAATTCGTCTCGTCAAGATGCGCTTTGGATCAATGGAAGCCGACGGGTATCGTATATTGCAGTTTTTTGTACTGTACGGGAATAGTTCATCCGGATAAAAAGTTTCCTAATCAATTCTACAGCTCCGGGGCCATTCATAATTTGGTTCTGTTCTTCTTCTTCATTGGTCTCTTTGCGGGTTGGGCAGATGGACTCACATTAGTAGGACCCGTCGCTGTAAGATGCATTACACATAAACACTACTTAGGCTTCATCTGTACTAAAACATCTTTCAACAGATTTCATGCACGGCTGCAATTGCATTCGATTTCCTGGTCCTCCAAATCGCTCTGACGAAGGCTTTCAATTCTACACACGCGCTGGTTGCAAGCGAAGAATCAAACGAGGATACTCCCGGAGACATCTACCGTACCGTCGAGCGTAAATCTACTTCAGACTCGACTCCTGGCAAGGCTACCGAAACCCCTTTGTATGATGATTTCGTATGATTAAAACTAGATTAACACTATTTAGACGCCTTGTAGAATATATTCGACGATCACACAGTCAGAGACTGAGAGAGCTTGGGAATAGCTTTCGAGTGTCCGGATCGCCTCCGCATCCGGGTAGATTACGTACACGGTCCCCCACAACTTCTTATTTTCCCTCACTGCCATGACCGGGGAGAACGGCGTCGGACGCGTATGATAGCAAAAACAGAGCTCCGAGTCGTCTACTTAGCAGATCGGACCAAGCTGCCTCTAAACCATTCCCTGATGCGCCCTCCGATTCCATGCTGAGTGATTTATGACCTGGACAGGATATAATAAAGCTGGCGCCGCAGGAAGTCTGATATCACCACGGCTTGCTTCGAAAGGCGTACTAAAGCCCAGTCGTCCGCCAACCGTGATCATTCTAACTGTCGCCCCATATATACAACATACGCTCGGATCGTCGAAGGCGCCGGATCCGGAAAGACGTGAGCGCCGTCAACCGCTTTATGGACGGCAATTATCTCAACGTATCATCCCTCACTCGTCGAAGCGTAAAGTTCAGATTCTTGTTAGCATTCCCTCTTCGCTCTTTGGCCCTACATTGAATGGCAAAAAACTAGAAGCGCCCGTGAGACGAAGCATGAGACCGTCGCTGAATCTCGAACAGAGTCGAGACTATGATGAGACGAGATGCTCGCTTGATTTCGAATTCAACAATACACGTGATGACACCCAGTGATGGAGGTTTCTTGACAGCGGTCGGATCCCTGGGCCTCAAACCAACACCGTCTCTATCGCCTGATTGGATGACCTCTCCGACAATATAAAGACAATGGCCCCAACTGTTTCGTGTGGACCCTGATAAAGTCGCCTCATACCCTGAACTTTACCCATTGACCCAAGCGTGCCTTTTTGTCCCCTGGACCTTGAACATGGCGGGACCGCACAGAGCACCTTTCCCTGTCCGAATGTTTAGATGTATACACAGGCTGGAGGAAACTATCGGAATATCATGCGGTCTTTATGGTACGTAAACGGCGAGCAGTACCATGGTCTCCATTTTTCTCAGAGCTGACCACAGCTGCATTTGTTGTTTCAGGCATTCTCCTCACTTTATTCATCATCACTCTCCACGTCTTCTTGTTCGAACACCGTTCTCGAGGGTCTTTCGCTGTAATCCTCTCCATGCTACTATTGACCATGTCCATTGCAACTGTCACCTTCGGGCTGACGATCATCCACGAGGTTGGCCAATTTCACCCGAAAACCTTATCCGATTGTCAAGGCTCTGCCATTACAAGCTCTTTCATTGCTTTGGTACCAATTCAATTGATCTTTGTTGATATCTTCGCTGTACCTGGTCTTTCCCCTGCTGAAAAATTTAAATGGACTGATAATGAATTAAGATATATCGTACGTGGTTACTGTACGAACGAAAATTTTTCGTCATTCTTTTCCCCTTCTTATGCGACACTATAATGCTTGGTGCGTCCTTTCTAGCTCCAAACCTCGCCGTGACTTACACTAGCGCGATGTAGCCTTCCTACTCATGGCTGTGCCCAAGTCAAAAAAAGCTCCAGGCCGATGCTCTCCCTCTGTCGTTCGGTTTGCCGCTGTCCTTCGTCCTTAACATGGTCTGCACAGGTGCAGAAGAACCTTCTATCGATTCCACTCACTCACATACCCAAGATCAGTTATGATCGTAGTCCGCCTCGCAAAGTTGCATTTAGGAGTTCTTCAAGCAAAAAAGCGACTTATTGTACCCCTTGTATTGCTGTGAGCCATTATCCTGCAGGAACCCATCGAGAAATAAATTGAATGGTCAGATAGATCCGGAGCTCTTCACAATATTGTAATTCTAGTGTTGTTCCTAGGAAGGTTCACAAAGTTCGCAGAACGAAATGATCAGATACTTCCGGTTGCTGTGAGTCTCAATTTTTCCGTGCTCCTAGTCGTATTCATATCCGTCGGATGTCTCGTTCTACAGGTCACCCATACAGCTGCCATCACTTTCGACATCATGGTGCTTCAAATCGCCATCAATAAGGTGTTTTATCAGCCCGGAATCTCAGAATCAAACCCAACGGAAACACTGTCCAAAGGCGATTCTGAATTGATCGAGTCGACCTTGTCACCCCTTCGAAGGAAAAACTCAGAAGCAGACTTCGACAATGAGAAAAGCGATGATTAGGCTCAAGAGCAAATCCGAGTATCTGTCACACACCGCACCGACATTATTCTGTTTGAATAGGGGCAATCATCAGTAATGACGGAAAGAGGTTGTCGAGAAATTAGCATGCTAGAATCTCCGTGCAACCTGAAGAACGATTCGGAATGCATATTTATCGGTATGATAGTTATGAGTAGAATATTGCTATCTAGATTCTTGGATTCTTGGGACAGTTGCAAGTTTGTAAATTTCCATGCCTTACAATCACTATCAGCCTGAATAATCTCCTCCCTTTCCCTCACATTCGTGCTTAATATCTGCAGTCTCTCAATCATTATCTTCACGCACGTCTTGGCGAAACGCAAGGCGCAACACAGAACGTGAAAGATCGGAATCCGGCCGAAGCGTCGGCCGACAGTCCCCGGTGCCCTTCTCGAAACCGTCACCGCGTCTTGAATTCCACAGTCGAGAGGACTAGTATTATGGGACGAGATACTTCCTCAACTCCAACCCTGTTCGACAAGCTGCGCGATGATCCTCAGCCCAGTGACGGGCGTGTCTCGGTCGCGATTAGATCCCTCATGCTATTCCCGTGGCCGCCTATCGTCTGATTGGATGACATCGTCTCCAGTGACGCTACTCCTTCCTCTGTTTTCTGATAAATTCAACATGTAGCTTCAAGTGAACTCATTGCTCGTTTCGTCGTCCCCGGTGGACTTGATAACGACAACTAAATCAGTCTTTTCTCTTGTCTCGATATAACGTGCTTGGACACGTCAGTCTCGAAATGGCCGAACCGAACAGCACGACTTTCGCTCTCCCAGTGCTTGAATGTATAGAGAAGTTAGAAACTGGTATCGGAGTGTCCTGTGGTCTATATGGTGCGTGAGCAACCAGCCGTACTATGGCTAAATATCCTCAGAACTAACCGCAACCGAACACTGTCGATACAGGCATACTCCTCACTTTATTCATCATCACGATCCACGTCTTCCTGTTCGAACGCCGCTCTAGAAGCTCCTTCATTCTGATCCTCTCCATGCTCGTATTGACTCTGACCATTGCGACTGCCGCTTTTATTCTTACTATCATCAACCTCGTCGGCCAAGTTAAACCAGTATTGCAGAACAACGCCTTGTCCGATTGTCAAGGCCCTCCTATTTCAAGACCTTTAGGTGCATTGGTCCCCTCGCAATTGCTCGTCGTTGACACCTTCACGGTACCTGAGTTTTCCGTCGCCAATATGAATAATTCTGGAGGACTGATTCTAATCCAGATATATCGTACTTGGTTGCTGTACGAACGAAGGATCGCTTTCGTTCTTTTCCCACTGTTGTGCGACGTCGCCATGCTAGGTCTGTCTCTCCTGTCTCCAGAACTCTTCACAACTTACGCGTCAAGCGCTACGTAGCCCTCCTACTGCTTAATTTAATAGAGTTCAGCCAAGTCTGGGCTGATGCTCTGCCGTTAGCACTCGGATTACCGCTTTCGTTCATTCTCAACACCGTCTGCACAAGTTCAGAAATTGTAAAATGTTCCTGAGCTCGATCGCTCACATTCGGAAACAGTTATGATCGTAGTCCGCCTCGCTAGGTCGCATCTAGGGGTGCTACAGGCGAAGAAATGGCTTATAGTACCCTTAGTCCTACTGTAAGCGAAAATCGTTCAATATCATTTCCTTCAGCGCTCCATTGATATATCTGACAGATCTGGTGCTATTCACAACGTTGTCATATTGATTCTCTTCCTCGGCATATTCACAAGCCTCAAATTTCGAGATGCCCTAATCCTCCCAGTTGCTGTAAGTCTCCATATTTTTCGTGGTAGCCGTGACGTTGATCAGTGATATATCTGGTCTTTCAGATCACTCACACCGCCGCCATCACCTTCGGGATCGTTGTGCTTCAAATCGCCATCAACAAAGTGTTCTATCAGCCCGCATTCTCAGAAGTCAACTCGGCGCAGAAAGTCTCCTGTGGCGATTCTGAGTCGATTGAGGCATCGTTCACGCTGCTGGTGGGGAATACGCCCGAACAAGACGTGCAGACTCGTACGGAAAGAAGTAAAGAATAGGCTCGCGATGAGTCGTAACTTGTAAGGGCACGGTGGGGCATCATGCATCGGGTAGTTTGCGATACAGCGGGAGGCTAGTGATTTTTGGAAGACTCGAGAAGAACCGTATGAACACCAGTAGTATCCATGACTCTGTGTCAGGTCAGAATCTTTTCTCCGTTGCTTGATGACGGTCAGGAACGGAGCAAACGGCGTTGCACGGAGATAAGCTTCCTTTTCCATGGCAACGATATCGGAGTGCGAACTGAGCTAGAAATTCTGCAAACCTTATTCACCATGGAAGGACGAATCGCTTCAATGAGGGATCCCCTCAATAAGGCTGCACTGTGACAGCCTGCAGACAATACGATGCCATGTATCATCGATGTGCCCTCGACATGACACTGGAATTTCGACTCATACCGGCAGCGTCACCTGGCAAGATGAACACGAAAAACTATTTGCTCTCGATTTGGCGGCAAGCTTTGGTATCACTCTGGGTCGACATGGCTTCGTCTGGTCTACGCATATCTCTCAAATATGTCTCCTTCTGCAGCGCTGTCTACGTCTTGATTTGAACCGGATGATTCTTCGAACGAGGAAGCCCAGAGAATGGCGTAGCCAAAGTGAGATTCGAACGCTATAGCTTGAATATATAAGCTCGGGAGCTCTTTCACCGCTAAATTCCAACCCTGAAAATTGTATGCTATTGGTCTTGTGACAAGCTGCATGCCTGTTTCTTCGGGATGATATTCGAGGAGGGCAGCGTCCCCAGTTCTGAGTTGAAGGAATGTCGACAACTGCCTTCCGCTCAGTATCGTTTCTTCGAAGCCCTGGAATGATAACCAATATTAATGCTATGATCTAGTAATCCGTGTCAACACTCACCGTCACTGATGATTCATGCCTCGTTTGGGGTCCACTCAGCCACGAAGGCGCCGGAAAGGCATCACCGATGCTGTCATCGCTTTCTCAAATCCCTATCCCGATCACTTCCATCTCAGTTAGATCGCAGGAGAATCCCGATCGATCATCCAAGATTCTTCTATTCCCTTTCGGGCTTGCCGTCTCCGTAAATCTTTCTTGGCATCTCGAATTCTCAGGGCTGTTCGGACTCTGTAAAACTGCTACCATCGTGCCAACGGCGGCAGTGCGCTAGCGGTCTTGGTTGTGCTATACGTTGGCGACATTGGAACACTACATTACTCAATCTTATCCCTATCCCCCTTTTGCAACCCTGTACCCGTCGCCAACTATCGGGGGCTAAGAAAAATCCCTACTCTTCGCGAGTTGTCGCCGTTTACATTGCAGGTCGTTCAGTAGGGCTTAGATGTATTATCGAATACATTAGGACAAGGCGTGTTTTTGTTCTCAGAAAATTAATGACTGTAGAAACAAGCCTTCACTCGAGAGGATGAATGAATTATGATTACATCTCCTACTCGAGCTTGTTCTGACGCTTGGTTGAGTTCGCAGCGTTTCGCAAAATATCCCGCGTCTTAACACCTATTGAGCCTAAGGCCGACAAATCAGCACGACTGAAATTCGAGAAGTAGGGTCTAAAGTGCGGTGTTTAGGGCAAGCCAAGCAGGAAGTAGAATTCAATAATACACGCTCAGCCCCAGGCTCATGTGGTATCCCATTTCGTACTACACGAAAGAAAGTGGAGCTGAGGGACTTACCCGTGCTCAACATCAGCCACGCATCAAGGCTTCAATTAATGAGAACATGAGGTGCACAGGTTTCTTTTTCAGTTTGCACCGTGGGCGCTCCGGCATGCAACAAATTCCGAATCCGGAACAGAAGACGGTTCCTCCGTGGTTTCTCACGCAGCTCTTGTAATCATTACGAGAGCTATAGATCCGATATTGATCCGCTTTAGACCCTGAGGCCAAAACTACATATCTGATATATCTCAACTTCATGGCGCTCGGTATCAAGGGACATTGCGTTTATTGCTATGAGGCTATGTAGCGCTATGGAGCTGCTATGGAGCTCGTGGGGTATTTCCTGATGATTGATACCTCTCTACACCTCTACTTTTCAATTATTGATCGAAGGGTGCTTGAAGGTCCATTCTGGATATTATCTACACTATTCGATACCCTGTTTCATCAATAGTGCGACTTTGAGGCAAAGCATGGATGGACCTTGAATCCTTGACACTCGAGCATTTGAACCGGTTTTCCGATTTTCTCTAGACCTGATTCTTTTCCGAAACGGCTTCCAAAGCTTCGTTCCCGTAGACATCGCTTCGCCTTCAGCCATCTGCAGTGGACTTCGCGGCTTCCTGAAAGGTTTAACTCGTGTTCTGCGTCCACAAGGCTCTCGTCGTCATGTTGATCGACCGTGCGTATTTTCCTCTCTCATGTCAAGTTGATCTGCTAGACATGGGACTGTTGGACTGGTCGCTTGTAGGCAACGCCACGATGCTTCCGGATCACTTTAGTCCCTACCTTGAAATTACCCTTCGATATTGGAATGAAACTATAAGCACCTGTGACGCAATGGCGGATCAGGCCCTTTCATAAAACAAAACAAGAATTCCGGCCGATCTACCTTCTGCTTCCGGCTAACCTCCACTGACCCTCAGGACCGCTGTGTGCTCGGTGCTTCCCGTGCTTCCCTGTGGAATCCCTGGCAAGGCCGTCGTCCCAGCACCCCTATTCATCAAACCTTTTGGAGAGAAAACCCCTCGCTAACAGCATCCCCTTGTCGAACTCAATGTCAACCTACTGACGTGTGAGAGAAGAGCACTAATTTTCGGAACAAGAGCATACACCGTGCGTAGCCAGCTCGTCAGCAGGTCGGTGTTGATACCACAAATCAAGAAATCTACGCCAGAGACGGTCCGGACGTTGTTTTCGATGATGCTCATCCATCCGATTTTCGAGGTATAAAGGGAGGTCCAAGGAGCGTATTGTTCTCCAGCATCCTCAGCACTCCAAAGCTCAGCGACCTCTCCAGCAACTTCTCATCTCATTCAACATGTTCAAATTTTCCACCAGCTTCTTCCTCGCTATCCTTGCCCTCCTCGCGGTCGCCACGTCCTTCGCAGGAGCCGTCGCCGTCCCAGCACAGGGTGGTGACCTCTTGGCTCGCAACAGCCCTCCCCCTCCTAAGAAGCACATCTGCGAAATCGTCGCCGTCGCCGACGTCGATGTCGCCCTCGCTGCGATTGGTTCGTCTTTGAATTACTATCAATATGTCGAAGGGAGGCTGATTGAACTTTCTATGTTACAGTTGCTGCCGTAGGCAAATCTACCGATGTTCAGGTCGCTGCCTTCGTTCAGCTCGCTGCTGCTCTTGATGTCTGTGTCGACGCTATCATCGACCTCAAGGCTGTTGTCGACGTCGACGTCGTTGTTGATGCCACCGTCGCTTTGTACGCCGTACGTATCGTTTCCTAAAACCTACCTCGGTATGTCTTCTAAGCCGATACGATATATCTCTAGGCCATCGAAGTCGTCCTCCTCAAATTCGATCTTGTCGCCCTCGTCGATATCATCGCTAAGGTCGACCTCGACGTCAAACTCAAGGCCATCCTCGATGCCATCGTCCTCATCAAAGTCAACGCGAACGTCGAAGTTGGTGCTGCGTATGTCTTTTCTCAATTCTCGAGAGTACAGTAGACTGATGCAAACCCATTTAAGCCTCTCCGTCGCCATCCTCCAGGTCTACGCCAACATCAAGGCGTTCGTTTTCCTCGGTGGTCTTAACTTGAGCGCTGTTGTTATTGCTCTCCTCGGCCTCATTGGCATCATCCTGTAAATGGGGTAATCGAGATCGAGCCTCCTCCGAAGGACATGTATTATTTACATTGTCAAGTTGTTAAATAGTCTGAAATTCTTCGTATCTTGTCTGGTGTTCAAATCAAAAATTCCCTGAAAATCGAGTGTGATAAGCCTCAATCAAATTCCGACATAGCATCAGCAAGGATATTGTGAAATTCGAAGCATCGTACACATATCAGAACATGGCTTCTCAGATCGGTACTTGCAACCTGACCACTTATGTACGCTCCGCCTTGATCGTGAGTCCTTTCAATACCGGCAATTCGAACTCCCATCGGTGAGGCAGACCAAGGAATATAATATTGATGGATATTTTAAAAAATGCGTAGCGTCGGAGCGAACTTTCACAAGAGGAGGGCGATGACTTGCTGGCAAGGTATTGCGTTGGCTGGAATAAATCCAGAATAAAGCGGCGGGCGCCAGACAAGTTTAAACGTCGTATGGTTCATATCTACATGTGGAGATGACAGAGTTGATGAGACCCGAGAACTGACATGTCGCAGAAGAACCAAAGTTTATGAAGCTCGATCGAGTGGAAAATCGACAGCATGACTCATGAGATTGATATTTGCAAGATTATTGGTCGGAATTGCTCGGAGGTCACGGATATCTTCATCGTCGTGCTAATTCCAAGCGAGCTAGAAGCACCTTGCGACGACCAATTGGTACTCAGTCGACTGAAGAGATAGTCGTCCTCATCGCCAGGCTAAGAAAAAAAAGGGATATGTCGGAACTTCGGATGTCAGATCCGTTCGGCCGAACAGCCACGAAGTCTCCACGTCGCACGAACCAAAAGCTGAAACTGTCCGTTCTCCTTTGCCTGCCTAAGATACCAACTCCAAAACTTATAGATTAATCTATAGGTTATCAGGACGCGGCTTCAGCCCCTCAATAATTTGCTTTCTTTTCCGACGGCCATCCATGGGCAGCAATCCTCTCCTCGTTCCCTGCCGATAATGCCCCGAGCACAGGCTTTCGCTGCTCCAGACTATCTCAAGAGAGCACGGGGCGCATCTGGCTCATCTGCTTATACGGCCCGGAAATGCGCAGACGGGCCTGATCAGTTGACGACGGCACTCCTTTCCGTCATGATCGACGACCACCCAGGTGCTTTATATATTTGGATGCACCCCGCTCCTCTTCAATCTCCTTTACATCGACCCTCCATCTCTAAATCATGCCTTACCGTCCATATCCAACGATCAAGCTCAACACCGGGGCTGTCATGCCTGCTATTGGACTAGGAACTTGGAGTGGAACTACAAAAGAGGAGCAGGAGAGCGCATTGCCCTGGTACAAGACCGCCTTGAAGGTGCGATCCATCGTCTTTTCCTGTCATAGCTGCTCTCTGACCCTTCCCTATCCTCAGGTCGGATACCGTCTGTTCGATACCGCTCACGGTTATGGCACCGAACCCGTCGTAGGGAAGGCTATCCGTGAATTTGGAATTGCTCGCGAAGAAGTTTGGGTCACCACGAAACTTCCCATGCAGCACCACGATCGGGTCGAATTCTCTCTAAATGAGTCTCTCGAACGTCTTGGTTTGGATTACGTAGACCTCGTACGTCCCTCGTGCTATCTCTGGCCGCTATGATACTGATAATGAGAGCAGTACCTCATCCATTTCCCCCAAGGTCATCCCTATCATGCCGACGACGAACCTGATCAAAAGCTCCCCGATGGCCGCCACGTCACCCTCGAGCATCCCGACATCAACGAAGTGTGGGCCCAGATGGAAGAAGTCTACAAATCCGGCAAAGCCAAAAACATCGGGGTGTCGAACTATAGCGTTAAAACGTGCGTCTGAACCATCTAACATGTTCCTTGCGCCTCAACTAATTTGATATGCCGGAACAGATTGACTCAGCTATTGAAGACTGCCAAAGTCATTCCGGCTGTCAATCAAGTCGAGTAGGCCCACTTCCGTCTGTATCCTTGACGTCCCGTCCTTACCCTCCCTGTAGAATGCACCCTCATCTCAACCAAGATGAATTAAAGGCGTTCTGCGACTCCAAGGGAATCGTTTTGACGGCATACTCGCCCTCGGGTTCGTGCCATCCTTCGTCTTCGTTCACATCCTTGACGCATGATGATTAGGATATGCGCCTGTTCGTGAAGACCCCACCGTTATCAAGATCGCCGACAAATACTCTGTGTCACCGGCGCAAATATCTCTCGCGTGGCATATTCAGCGAGGAACGAGTGCAGTACCCAAATCGACATCGGAGGAGCGTCAGACAGGCAATCTTTTCCGAGTAAGCTTTAGCAAATTTGAGTTCTCCATTGGTGACTGACGATTCGCCGTAGCTCCCCATATTAGATGAAGAAGACATGAAGGCGTTAGGTGGATTGAATAAAGGCATACATCTTTGCGATTACCGATGCCCTCCCGGAGACGTGTTCGGTTGGAGTTACGAGCAGATGGGCTGGTAATCTCCATGCCAGTCGATAGCGAACGCAGCAACTTGCAGCGTGACATTGAAATCCCAAAAGTCTTTAATTACTTACTTCAATTCGGGGGTCTATCTCAAGCTAGAACCTAGATACGATCTAATGATGGTCACTTTTCAATGGATCCTTCCGCCTAAGTTATTCACACGGTCACAGAAACTGAAAGTTCCTGATTTCGTTCCTGAAAGTGATACGACTCATTCATGATGATTCATCCATCGTCTTCCGGTTTCCGATCGATCGGCCCAGGCGGATATAAGAAGATAAGCGCCTCGGCTGCCTCAACCCGAATGTCTTGTCAATATCTTGTCGAATATCTTGTCGAATATCTTGTCGATCGCGCGATTATTCACTATCCACGCATATCGATCTCGCTCTCGATTTTGAGCAGATATCCTGACGTCCCCAATCATGAGTGGTACCTGCGAGCTTCGTGGATTCTAGTGCTGCTCAGAGGGCATACACGTCTTAAAACCTGTCGGCCAGGAACTCATTTGCATGCGTCTCGGTGATACTTTCGTGAATTTAGATCAGAAGATCGGCATTTTACGCAAAACCCACTTCATGGAGATCGTTCGTTTCCGCACTGACCGGTTCCGCGCAATCGTCAGGTCTTGGCTCTCGCAAATGAAGTTGAAATGACAGCTGTAGTGTTGACGGCCGTCGGTATGAAGAACAACTTCCTGTGCAGCACTTCGAAGATCTTCATTAACTGCTCTGCACAGGATATTTATGATGCTTAAAATCTACTCACAGTGGGACATCATTACACCAATCCGAGTCATCTACATGTTCATCTGCAAGTGCGAAACAATTGCGGGAGTGTCTTTTCGCAGGCCTATTCCGTCACCAATTTCCTTTCTTCTGTGAGAGCAGTTTTATGGATCTCGTACGTATGATAAGTCTTATTCCGGAGCAGCGGTCCGCCACCTATATAATAGTCGCCAATTCGATGGCAGTCAAGTGCTTCCAGAGGGCGTGAGGTCGTAGCTGAAGCTTACGAATCGTAGGAGAATGAACTGAACGAGCAGAGACTAATATATCCTAAATTCTAGTGGCGATATTCAGTACGTGTTTGGGGAATCGAATAGAATGACGTCATTTAGTACGACATTAATTTCAATCTAGCGCTATTAGTCCGTGGGTACGGGATTCGCAGCTCTCGATCATAGAGGTAGCAATACGATCGGTCAATTGTTCAAGCGTCTGAAGTCTGCAAGCATCGACCGAACGTTGACGAAGGTCCCGTCGGTCGAGCTATACATCCTGTGAATCGACCTGATTCCAGAGTTGATAGCTCCGAGGTTGACCGATGATTATACATTGGCCATCGACGAACCAAACGTGATTGGTAGGTCCTTGGAGATCTCTCAGGGCGTGTCACGTACTCCTGACTCAATACAATTGATATTCCACATGTTGCACCCGTGTATTATTCCTGGTTCCGGCTTCTCAGCGCTGAAGCAGGAAGAACGAACCTGGCCGAAAGCGCCGAAAATGGAAAAGAGCGTCGGCCATCGGCCTGCTGTAGAGAACTGTAGTAACGCATGCTACCGGCGGAGGTGCCATAGTTGAGCGGCGTCCATATCACACCTGCGGTCCAAAGTCTCAATCAATATATTGATCAGTTCCACGTTCGATGCGTGAAATGAGCGCCTATGTGTCTGTTGAAATATTTGGAAGCCCCATAAAATGCGTGCGAAAAGACAACCCCGTTACACTTTGAAGAAGACAAACGGTGGTTCACCGGCTGGTGTGACTAGCCTAGGTTCGACATAGATATTGTCACTTTTACTGATAGGCTTAAGACACCTCAGCTTGGCCACCGGAAAACGTCTTCGTCCTGGTTCACGGTCAGAAGACAGGAAATGTTTGTCCCTGTTTGGTCAAATCCTGAAGGTTTGTTTGTTGTCTTCCCAGAGATGCGGCGTGGGGCCTGTCAACGTGGGGTTAAGACTGCACCCCTCTAGCGGCAACATTTCCGGAGCCGGTCCCTCCACCACATTTCGCAGGGGATGTCTTGGTTGTGCCACGTATTTTATGAAAATACAGTCGTATTCAGTCCTCACAGACAGGCTGCATAAAATGGCCGGATACAAGCACCACGAGAAAGGGATCTAGTTACCATGTAGCTCATAGGTGCAACGTTGCGACCGTCCGAGTATATGTAATGATGCTCTCAACCTTTCAGAGATATAAGTCAGACCAGAATGTAAGAACTGGAGCATATCGCTCAGGGATCAAATTTGATCACACCTGACTTCGGCCGAACAGCGAAAGAACTTTGGGTCCCGAGGATTAGAGGCCCGGTGGTTTTGGAGCTGTTATAGGAGGTTCATCTCGCGCCGGAAGGTGACAGGTAATATGAGGAACGTTCCGAGCAACGTAATGTGAGGGATCGTTGGGTCCAGAATGTTTGCCAATGACCCAGATTCAGAGCTGGATCAAGACATCTAAAATTTAATATAGGTTCATATTGAATCCGATCAAGAGATTGACAAGAAACCTCACGGTATTTTCTCCGCGTGCGTCTGTACAGAGCTTCTCGGTGCCGATTCACCATTGAGATACCACAAACCTTCACGCCTTTCTCACGTGAAATCGTGGACGAGTTATTGCAGGAGAGTTCTTCGTGAGCAAATCAGACGTGATGAGAGTATATAAGAAGGTGAGGGACTGGTGGATCTACCCAGTCGTTCCACCGCGCTCATTGTCTGCCCTTTTCACCCGTCGGATAGACTCAATATGTCAGTCGTGGTGATCTGATCCGTTTGTGTTCGGAAGATCGAAACGGCTTCCTACCTTGGGTGTTGCGAAGTAGGCAGAGGTTATCCTTGCTGAATAACTTGCTGATTAGACAAATGGGAGTGCAAAATTCCCATTTCAACACCCATGAATGGCTATCGAGAGGTATGGCAGAGCAGTTTGTGGGTATGGGAACGATTTAGGCCCTTGCCTGAAATGTTGGTGTATGATAGTGACCTTCGAACGGCGCTGAACGTGTCGTCTGAACACTCCGCGACTGTAGCATCTCAGTTCACGGTGGCCTGGAGTGTTGTGGCGACCGCAAAGATGTCGTTCTTCTCGGGACTGTCAAAGGCACCTGTTCCGAATCGTCGATATATGTATTACCTACTTTGGCAATAAGCGCGGATTAATCCACTATGATCGTAAACGGAGGATTTTTAACCTGGAAATTCTTTTGAAGCCCCGAAAATCCACAGCTTATTGGACAGTCTAGCGCCGCAATAATCGTCGACGCAAGAAAATTATGCAGGCCTGTGGGAAGAGTCTGGTCATTGAATTAAATTTAAATTACTCGAAGTGCTCCTATGGTATCACTTCCTGACCTTCTATTAGCTATTCCCCGGAAGAACTTGCGATGGGTTCGATTTCTTGCAAGTCATAGTGCGACGATTCCTGACTCGAAGATCAAACGTTACTAGTAAGCACGCGTTTTCCTTTTATTACATGGGAAATTTTGACAGAAGGATAATTGAGTGTCCTTGCCTTTCTTTCTTTTCCAGGGATTGTTCGCGACAAAGCGAGATGGCCTCAGTCTGCCAAAGGAGAAGTTTCTATACCTCCGGAATATATCTTGGTGAACGACTGAAATTCACGTCATCTCACAGGAGGTGTCTGAGATTATCTCAGTGAGTGTGATGACGATTATTCCCTTGACGCTGGGCATCGTTTACTTGCTGGCTGATGTTCGGGATGTGAGAGTTTGGTCTAACCGTTGCCGGGATTCTCCGGCGAAGGCGAGTTCAAACGGAGCTTCAATTCTCTCCTGCCATTTCGTCCTAGTTTCGTTAACCTATCCGTCTCGTTGCCCTCGCGTTTGGCAATCAACTTTCGAACGATGACCAGATCTCGAGCAAGTCCGGATGACCTCTTGGCGCGCAACCCCAGAGTGATGTATCTTCGCGGTCGCGCTGTGACGCCTGGCGTATCTTCCTCAATCTCCCCTGGTCCTGGTACGCAGCTTTTATAGGCTTTTCTGACATCTTCTGATGGCGAATAGTCAGCTCAGCGTGAATGATTATGTACCCCGCAGTGTCTGAGCGAACTCGACTAATCTGGATGTATGCAGAATCTCAAGTCGCGAGACGTCATCCGACACGCTCACCAGCACTGTCCCCCAAAGCTCTGCTCACGCGCTGCCTCAAGCGATGATGCTGCCACCACAATCGTCGATATCTTCCGATGCCACTCCAGCTATCACGTCGGAAATCAACGCGCCAGTCACTTCTGTAGTCACCAGCATCGTAGTCTCATCCACAGAGACGTCACTGAGCATTTTCAAAGCCCAAGCGGCGCCCTTACCAGTAAATCATCTTCTTGCGTCGTTGGTCCCCGCCTCTGATTTTCCTTGAGGGCTCCTCAGTCGGCTCGTCCGATTCACCACTTCCTTTAGCTCCTTCGTCTGTCGTCGGTTCGGCGAGTCCCCAAGCAACCTCATCCGTTGTTGTCACTGCACTGGCTCTTCAAACAGCGACATCTGCTTCCATACCACTCAATACTCTAAGGTGAGTTTCACAGCTAGCGATGACTGTCCTATTTTTCACTATCTTAGCACTGGCCTCTTTGTTCCATCAACGATAATGCAAACTGCCTCTGTTAACGCTACATCAGTTTTCGAAAACGTAATCAGTCTCGCCAGCATTTCGTATTCTATGTCACTCGAAAGTGCCGCCAGCGCGGCAGCGGCGAGCATCACCTCGATGTTAATCAGCGAATCCCAATCGGAACTCGTAACAACACTTCCGAACGGTGTTACTACCACGTTCGATATCGGTAGTCTGCTTTCCGGTCTCAGACAAACTGAAACTGCAAGTTCATCAACAGGCCTCCCATCGGGGAGCGACAAAACATTCAAACAGGACAAAGCAGCAGGTATCATTCTTTTCTTTGCTACAAATAAAATTGGTCTTTTCACATATTCTAGTCGTTACTGTTTCCACTCTAGCGGGACTCGGAGTCGTCTCGTTCATTGTTCTCGTCGTGACCTCTTACCTAAGACACCGGAGATTGCGGCGCCAGGATACCGAAACCGCAGAAGCTGCCGCTCAAGCGAACGCTGATGCCGACGATTTTCCTCAATCACCAGATTTCATCCCGGATTTTTCTACCAATCATCTGAAGGCCTCGGAGTCGTTTCGTGATATGGCTGCCAGTAGCATGGTCGGTTATCCTCATGATGGCCTTACCAGGAATCCTCTGGACCGAGTGAACACTATCGAGGAAGATCCAGGGTGGCGCTCCAGGCTACGAAGGGGTCTTACCAGATGTACAACTGGCGGTATCGCGGGTGTGGGTGTAGTGCACGACAACGAAGGTTATTCAAACTCGGAAGAATCTTCAACTTTGCCAAACCGAACTCAGACCCTCCGGTATCGTGGTGCCTCTTCGATTGGCCAGAATAATGATCCAAGCGAATTCTCAATTAATCATAACGCGGGAGATGGAGAAACTCTATCCAGATATAACTCGCTCACAACGCCTTCCTGGTCCTCTCCTCATTACTTTGATTCCCCTTCAGAACTCAAAGTATCGAAGTCCCATACGCGACTACCCGATCATCTCGGTACTGCATCTCAAAAACGGACTCTCAGCGCCGTGCCGACAGAAGTCTCGAGATATTCTGAAGACATCGTTTCTCAAGAGCCAGCATCGTTCGTTCGGCCCGTCCCCCGGTATTCTTACTCTGTTGCGCTCCGTCGACCGTCTTGATTCTTTCAATGCTTTTTTATCCAAAGGAGCTTGAGCTTTGAATGCTTGCGTCCCGTCTTCCATGTTGATATACAGAGTTCGTCGTCATACTGTCAGGATACAATGTAATAGTGTGCAAAACCCGTCACATCAGTCGAAGAATCCATACAAATTTCATTGTTGACAACAAATGTTGAGACGTTACAGAGTAATATTCCGTCGCTATGTTTACAGAATTCCAACAAGACCAAGAGCAGCGATTACAATAGCGCTCAAGTCAAGGTCCTTCAAGAAAACAAAGACCTTGATGTCTGCAAAGACTTGAAGGACAGCGAGTGCCAGACTGGTTGAACTTTTCAGCAAAGATTGTACATGACAATTGAATCGAACTCACGCGAGGCCAACTTCGACGTTTGCATCTACCTTGATGAGAACAACGGCATCGAGGATTGCCTTCAACGTGAGGTCGAGATCGATTTGGGCGATGAGATTGGCGACAACGGCAAGATCAAGACCAACAAGGGCAGCTTCGATGTTCTGAAAGCATGGTCAGCCAGCGATACTAAATAGAGCATGAGCTGGACCAGTGCTAAGATACTCACAGCAAACAAAGCAACGGTGAGAGCGACGACAACGTCAGCGCCGATGGTAGCCTTTGCATCAATGATAGCATCGACACAGAGCTTGAGGTCAACATTGAGATCGGCAAAGACGTCAACGACAAGGTTGTTCTTCGCAGCAACTACGAGTAAGTTGGGTGAGCGAGAATTAAAAATGTTGAACAGAGGAAAGGTAATACTGACCGATAGCGTTCAAGTCGGCGGTGATGTCGATACCGACGAGCTTGCAGATATCCTGTGGGTTCCTCGTGTCGAGACTGCTGACGGGGACAGCTGACGCGCTGGCGAAGGATGTGGCGACCGCGAGGAGGGCGAAGAGGGCGAGGAAGAAACTGGCAGTGAACTTGAACATGGTTTCGGATGATGAGAGGCTGTTCGACTGGAGATCGAGGTGTGGAAGAGCTGGAGTGCTGGAGAGCACAATCGACGGATGGCAGCATATTTATACCGCGCAGAGGAACAGAATATCCCAGCTTCAGAAACCGATTTAGGGAGTGTAGGACTTTCCATCCATCCATTAAGCCTTCAACGTCATTATCGACATACCGAAGGAACTAACACTGTTCTATTTTTATGAAAATGCCTCACTTCCGCCGCTTCAGCTTCCTGATCTCATGCAAACTAAACATGCGGCTCAGAAGTTGATTTATTTCTTTCGAGTTTTCCCATAACTACAGATGGTCTATAATTCCTCCGAGATACAGGAGTGGAGCAGTAGAGTCATACATGATTCCCATGATCAACCCTACATAAATCACTATAGACTTTCGGAGAAATTTTCCGCGAGAGAAAGCCAAAGCCTTTTGAGTTCTTAATGCGAGAAGCCAAACAACATCGTCACGTGTTGACGAGCAGCAAGAATAGAAACACGGCCAGGCAGGTAAATCAAAGGGTTCAGTGAGGTTCTCCGCGCCGAAGTCTTCAGTGATCGGATCATCGTTCAATTCACTTGCTCCTGGATGCGAGAGTGATATAACAAACGGATCGACCCGTATCCGAAGATCGCTCTCTATCTCAATCGATTCGTTCCGACAATCCTCTCAGCTCAAGAGAACAAGACATCGGGAGAACCGAAGCAATGGTCTGCGCTATAGCAAGGACATAAAGTGGTTGATTCACGACAAGCCAGCTGAGACATACGACACCGCCGACATGCAGATAGATAGAGTAGGGCTTGAAACCGGCTGCATTAGGCTACGTAGAAGGTAGAAGATGGTGGCAGCAGAAAACTGGGAAGATGATTGTGAGCATGCAGTCCGTCCCGCATCACCTAGACCCGTTCAAGGCCATGAGCCTCAGCCTACGAGCATCGTAATGTGAGAACAAACTGCGCTTGCAGGCACCGCGTCACCAACTTGCACAGAGAGCTTCGAAAAAATATCAACAGATCCCGAAACAGAAGTTTGAAAGCGGTCCTAGCGGTAAGATGCCCCGGCTCCGTTAATGACGAGAAGGTGACGATGGTGACAGCACGAGTGTTTTTGTTTTCGAAATCTCTGAGAGAATCGAGGGCATCAACGGTTGCGTGAGACGACTCAGGTTGTGCAAGGGTTTGAACGTGCAAGTGAAGCGGGAAAGACGGCGGAGCTAGTCGAACATTGTATCGGCCGACTGATCCGATTCGGACCGAGTAATCCTGAAATCCTGAAACAGGCAAATGCGGGCTGCAGGCAGTTGCCATTGAAAACTTTGCTTCAGCCATCCAGTCATGGGCGAATTCGTGCTGGCATTGGCGTTTCCTACTGAGCAATTGATAATATGTGGACTGCTCCAAGAAATGTTGATATAAATTCTCGCTTACACATGTTACCAATTCGGACCTGACAACGCCGATCATACCGCGATCACCCTATGCTCTTCGGAGAAATGGTTTGGTCCCGTAGCACGTCAAAGGCTGCCCCGCCTGCTGCAGTCAGGACCTTGATGCTATCTAGGACCGCTGCTCCACAGCTGCAGTTCACCTGTAGCCTTCGCCATGAGGCGTACTTCTGGTGTTCTTGTCTGCGCTTTCCCGCCGATTGGGCCCATTCGTGAGCATCTGATCTTCATCTCTTCACTTCTCCTATTCACATCAAAGTTTCTCGACCCTTCATCCGTGGTTGGCCGTGATATGAATGCCTACGGGGTCTTGACGAACGGTGTTGATCGTGGCTGCAACCGCAGCAAGACCTCTGTTACTGGAGCTGAACGTTCGTAAGAGAGGTGGAGATGCATCCTTGCGGTAAAATAGATCGACGATTGTCTATAATTGGGCATTGCATGTAAAAATGTCCTGGTCCGACTCTTTCATATGCCATTGGGAGACGCTCCATCCGAAGCTTGCGTTGAAGAGAAAACCTGTCCGGCGAGCCGTGCCAATGTGCGGGAAAGTGAACGGTGTGAGAGAATTTGCATCGCACTTCAGCGCCATTCCGATTTATGTTGTGATAGGAACATAGTAAAATGAGAATCTAAAAGGGGGAGTTTGAGGAGGGTTCACGAGAATTCACGCAAGCGTCGCTTACTTCGTAGCCGCACGCTGAACACGACCTGTCACGAAGAACGTTCTTCGCATGATTCAGGACATTCTTCATTCCGTCCTCCATGCATGTGGGCACAGAGCAGGACAGAGGATTCCGCATCATGACAGAAGCTTAGCATCGAACACGAATATTCTGTGTAATCGGCGACAATGTCACATCGGAGGATAGGGATAGGCAAATAGAGAAGCGAACGAAAACTCAATGGATGTTTGGTGACCCGAGTGTGGTAAGTAGTCTTGAAAGACGTAAGCTAAGAACGGCGTGAGTCCAGTCGGTACATATTATCGAATGCTCACTTACACCACCCAATTTCATGGCCTGTTCATCATAATAATTCCTTCCTATCAGCGCACGGCCTCTACCTCTACATGACTCTTAAAATGATATCGTCCATCGAAAGTATTCCAGCTTCTTCATGAATCGTCACGATGGGTTGAATTGGTCGTAAAGACTTGAAGGGCCATAAGACGAAGATTCGTCATTAAACGGGGATTCTTGTCCAATCAGTGACCGGAAAGGGGTACGGTATTGCTATCAGGATGACGTGCTAATGTTATGGTTAGGCAGCTTTCTGCCTGAGGTGAGCGGGGATCGTACCGGTCTACACATTTGAAAATTTTCTCTGCAAGATGTGGTCATCGAAGAAGCGGATTGATCATCGCTCATTATTTCGAAGCCGTTATTTTAAGCTCATAAACCCCACAGTCGATCATAAAGCTACTTGATTCCGAGTTGTATTCGCCGCAGGTCGACGGTCAGTCTGGTCAAGAAAAGAAATTCGCATTCGTAGTGCCACGCAAGCGATAACAACCCGATTACGTCATCAACGGGTCTGCCGAGCCTCGGCTCCAGCACCGCCTTGCTTCTCGAAAGCGTCGACCAGCAAACCAGCGCCTCCATGATGAGACGACTAAATAAAACACGTGAGACAAATAAATTAGATAGCCACCAATAGCCGAGGAAAGAATCGATAGATGAAGGTTGTAAGATACAGAAGGGAGTCGCTGGTACATGAAAATTATCGTCCTACAAAATCAGTAGAATAGAAGCAAAAGCGAAAATCACATTTCGCGAATTTTTGATACAAGGTCTTCGAGCCGATATGGCTTAATCTGGTGGAGAGCTTTACTTCACTGATGATGACCGAGCCATGGAGCTCGCTTACAAATATTTCGTCCATGCCTGCATCTCTGGCACTCTGTATCTGGGCAGCTCTGGTATTTCCAGTGAGGGCAAATATCCGACTTCTCGAAGGCAGTTCCCCAGTGGCCTCCATTCTTCTGATCTCTCTGACGGCGCTGAAACCATCCCTATAATACTCATGAGAGTCGTTGAACAGCAGACGGGAAAGGCTTTACATGATTGGCATCTCACAGTCCATCTGCAACGTACACGGTTCAGCTGACGAACATCAATCGATAGCTTAAGGACTCACCAGGATTACACTGAAGCGTTGTGGTAACCCCTGAGAATTCCTCGCCAATTCTTTTACCGTCTCGATGGCCTGTCTCCCATTTGACGCCAAAGCCGTATAAAATCCATATTTCATAAGCTGCCGGCTGGTTCCTCGTCAATAGACCGACCAAATGATCCGCATAACAAGACAAGGCGTACTTCAAGCAGGTCTATATCCGAACCGGTCTAAGTAGAAGCAGCAAACCCTGAAAGACCGGCGGGCTTACCTGGTTGATAAGGTTATCCTCCGCAATCAAGACACTGGAGTGCGCATCAGGATTAGGTCTTCGCAGTGATAGGACAGCCTGCCACAGACTATTGAGGTTCTGAACTGATCGGCATACGAGATTTGAAGTTTGAAGAGCTGCTGACTTGGCAGCCCGAAAGTCGGAAGCGCTAACCGGAAGCCCCGAATGACGGAACTAAAATCTTCGCTCCAGATCCGAACAAGTACTGAATCTGGCGCCAGCGGACATGTGATTCTCCAGGTTCGCTCCTTCCCCCTTTTTATGTTGCAAGCTTTTGTCGAGTTTACGGGAAAGCACTTGAAGTAACTCGCTCGTAGGGTTGCTTATATTTTAACTATATACTGTCGGGTCCGAACGGTCAGCACTTTTCGGGAGTCTCGGATTTCCACGCTGGATGATGAGCAGAGAATGAAGTCGAAGCTGAGGTTTTGTCTGGTCGACATTCGCGATCGCGTTGTCCGAGAAAAATCACTCTCATTTCCTGAGCGACCTGGTGCTTCGATCGCCGTTTTGACGTTTCTCGCGGCTCTGAGAAGATTATCGAAGGTGCGTATTGGGGCTTCACATGATTTCACACGGCACAGCTCACCCATGGGTCCTTTAGCTGATGGCTTTCGCGCTGCGGACCATTTACAGCAGTCTTCCCGATCTCAACCGTGATGCACACTCGAATTATACGGCTATTCTGGGGCTCCATACCGATGGTGAGTTCCCAAACTATCATCTTAGTTCAGTCAAGCGAATTTCATCAATCAGAATTTTCTTCAGATATTAATAACTTGCTCCATCCTTACTGCGGCATCCCATGAACGTGTAGCAGCGCGGACTGGGGTTTCTGAACTGCCCGAGACCGAGAAAAGACAATCGAAGGGAAGGAAAGTTATAAACCCTATATAACGCGGGATTTCCACCTTCATTCTACGCACTTCTCTTCGAGATCAAATGTTCACTGTCAACAAAATACTCGGAACAGCGGCGATCGCATCAGCATTCTTTCTCCTAGCGCGGGCTGAGTCTCATACAGTTGTATTCGCCAATAAGTACGAATATCCTTTCCGAGCGTCTTCAATTATTAAGCTTCGTTAACAGCTGTGGATTTGGGACTGTGAAGTTCTTTCGTTGCTGATTTGATGACAAACACCTGCTCACTCCTATAAATACAGCCCACACTCATCCAAGGACCTAATGCCCTGTCGACTGGGGGTACTTTCACCTCGAATGGCCCCTTGGACGGCGCCATTGCGTGAGTGAAGTTGGCTGTAAAGACGTCATTGATCTCATCAATGTACTCCTATCTATATACAGCTACCTACAAACCGGTCAGTGTTGAACCCTTACTCTGCGTTTGTCTCTCATACATCCTCAAAGGTGGCTGCGGATTTAACGGAGAAGGATGTACTTTGGTCGAACTTACCCTGACCAACGGATTTTCCAGCGTCGATATCTCTCTTATTCCACCGTAAGCTCGTATTGGCGAGATTTTTGACACCAGGTCATCTAATATATCCCGAAGACATGCCTTCTCGGTCACCAGTGGATTCGGCTATTTTGATGGTTGTGATGGGGTCATCTAATATATCCCGAAGACATGCCTTCTCGGTCACCAGTGGATTCGGCTATTTTGATGGTTGTGATGGGGCAGGAGCAGATTGTGAGCAGGCCTGGCACTGTTAATCAGGCTCGGAAAGAACTCTCAATGTTTGATTAGGCACAAATCCAAACTGCCCCACGGCATTTTTCCAACCTGGTGATAACAATGTTCAGGTTGGGTGCCCCGCTGCGAATGTAAGAGTTGTTTTGATCTGGAGTATTGACAGATTTCTCATCTCATCCGTTATCACTATTAGGTCAACCTGGCGATTACTTTCTGTGATTAGTATGTGAGTGTTGGGCGTACTCACGGTAATGATATTGGGGACCCCTTCCACCCACACGAGAATATTTATCTGCAATACAATGTGTTATGGAATGAAGGGTTCAATTTGGGTCGCGGTTCCGAGCATGCTCGACTGTATCCTTTCTTACTCAAATAAATGTATGTTCCTGCACTTTGTGAAATCTCGCATTTCGCCAAACATATGGATACCCGAGATATCAGCCGGGCTAACCCGGATTACAACTGCATTGATTCCAAATTTTCCGAACAATATACACAACGCCAAGATGCCGATTCCCGAGTACCAATAGCAGTTGTAGATGATATACTACGGCGAATCTCTGAATCAATAGAAGCACGATAACTCCTTGGGTATACGTAGCACTCTTCGAGTTAATCATGACTCGAGATTATCGACTATAAATCACTGGCGAGAACGTCGGAATTGCCAATCGCCTTGTTATCTTCGTCTTTCACCCACGAAATGCAGCTTCTTCCTCTCTCCACGATGGCTCTTCTCCTCGGATTTGGTATGTGACGGGTATCGAAAGGAACCCTTCGGGAAAGACTTCTGACTCCGCCACATAGCGCTGGCTCAAAGTTCATTGCCCAAACCCAGTTCCACCAGCAGTAGTCTCTGCTATTCGCCAACATTGAAGTGGTTTACGACCACGAGTACCACCGTCATCTCGACATACCGCTATACAAACGTTCCGACCACATGCGCAACGCCATCTGCAGCCTGAATGGCGTAGGTCTGGCGGTATTGGGGTCGAGCAGCCAACAGTTGAGGACCACGTAGCACAGAGCTAATAGTCAGATAACTTGATGTTATTTTGGTTTGAAGACTGAGAAACATCTTTCCATCAGCAGAATTTGATGTCGATACCTTTGAAGTCTATTTTTGAGAACGCTCAGTAATCTTCAGACGACACCCGGCCTGTCAGCCGCGTACCAAATGATGCAATGATTGATTTCGTATGCGAAGGCCAGATGAGAAAGGCGGAAGGATCTCGATGAGAAGCCGATGAGACGTCAGAAGGTAAGTTGCGTTTTCAAATGAGCCATGGTGCCATGTAGACGAAACGCCATTCGATTAAAAGGAGAAAGGAGGAGTATTATCGAGAAGTCGGGATTGCCCTTACTCACAAGTCTACTGGATCGGCGGTAGCGTGTTGACATTACGGGCCCATGGGCACCCTCTGTATATCACAGGTAACTGCAAGAACTTGGTCCGTGCTTAGGGTGAGAAAGCGATAGGCGCCCACAAGATACGACCCAAGCGTTCCTCCCAGTGACCAACTCGACGCCAGAAAGAGCGATAACATGATAGATGGCTTCAAGTCAAGATAGCACCTGCTTTGGTCAAGAAACGACGAGCCGACGTCTGAGGAAGTAAAGGATCGTTGGCAAGATCGTTGGCTGAAGATGGCCGATCGCGAATGTCCTTTGTTGACCGCACGATACATATTCCCGGGACCCGAGACGTAGTCGATGGCCTTGAAAAGCTGCATCTCCGGAGCCGCGATAGCTTGCCAATCCATTGAACCATCCAGCAAAGCTGGTAAAGGCAGCATGGGGCCATGGTCGATTCGGAGTTCCAAAACCAAATGATCTCAACGTAAATGCTGACGTAATCCGTGTCGAGGCTTTTCGTTGCCCGCCCCGTGCGCCTCCTGTGACACAGGAATCGGCCAATGAAGCCATGATGAGGCCATGGTCTTTGGATGGCTCCCTGGCATACGACACCTCGCCTTTCTGGGCCATCCGGCCGCCTTCTCAGGCACTTGTTACACGACATCTGACAGTAATCCCAGGCTCCGGCGAAGAGGTGAACGGGTTGTTTGGATCTGAATGGGCTGTCTCACCTCCTGGGGCTGGCTAGTTGTCTTGAAGGGTATGCATGTTTCTCATCCTGAGGGCATGGTCCTATGAAAATCGTCTACTCGAAGAAATTGCCACGGGCCCCTCGATCAGGAACTGCACTATATATCCTTGACCTCGACGATCGTATTTTAACACCGCCTCACGTCTTTCGTTCTTGCCACTCATGTCCACCGCTATGCCCACAATTGCGGAATCACAAATTGAGACTGAGCAGTCTATCGACCTATTGAATCAACATCACGAATCCCTGCTAGGGCTACTTGATAAACTCGGGGACCAAATTATGGATCTTAGCTCAGAAGAGTACGTGAATCCGAATCGTCATGTATCGTCACCAGATTGATTCCTAAAAAAAATTTGTAGAAACTACACGGGCGATAGTTCCATCGAGAGGGAAAGAAATGCGAGAGCTGGCAGGTCCATTAATCCCCCTTGTTCAATCTCTATATCTCATACTCACCGCTTATCGTACAGAATGCTACGGATGACCGTTCAAGTGCTACAACAGACTCTCTCAGATTCACGGTCTCAGTCCCAACCAAAGCCAGTTCTTGGTAAGCCTCTCTCGAGGATCACCATGGCATAAACTAATGCACTTCATTGAGATTTCTCAGAGCCACCTCTAGTGCCTGCTACTGCCGAAAGTCATGTTGCCAGCATCCAGCCCTGATCCGTTGGTTTCGTCTCCATACATTTCTGCTTCCTTTCTCTTCCGGTTCATGTCATTTGGTCCAAGGACGGCGACCGATGTACTATAGATTACCATAAAGCCTGCATTGTAATATCGATCTGACAAGATGCGCAGAGCTCCTATGTCGACACATGTTTGAAATGATCTGCTTGTGCTCAGAGCGTACCTCGGCCTGTATTATTACCTGGTATAAAGTACCTCCTATTGGGTTTTTCTGCTCTCATCTTGAATTTTAATTGGTGTTTTCCTTGAGACCATTTGCACTTACCCTGGGCCGGACGATTGACTTGGAAATATTTTGCTCTCCCGATGCCCTAAGCGCCGAAACCATGACATCGCGGTCGATATCCCGATATCTCCGGATAATCCACTTTGGCTTCCGCTGACGACGAAAAAGTCAGCTCCCTATATAAGATGTTCTCAGATCGTCAAGAACTTGTTCCCCTTTGCCTCTTCCCATCACTCCTACTCTCCTCTTAGCCCGCCGCCGCCGCCACAATGCCGCCCAGTGCGCTCGATGTCTTTTCTTGGACCAACGAAGCAGACAGACCGCCTCGCGATCTGTCTGCCTTCAAGGTCAGTTGCAACGCATACAGAGGGGTCGAAAATTGACTCATACGCCCAACTTAGACTCCAATTCTGAAAGATAGGCCTTCAGCGCTGCCTAGAAAGCTGGCGATGCATAGGCAGCCCGAGCGCATCGCCTTCGTCGACGAGGCTGCGAGGCAGAGGTTGGGACAGGGCGGCGTTCGACGACGCGTCTTTCTTGCCAAGGTACGTAAAGTTGGGAGGAAATCCATCACCATTGACGTGTACATCCAGAAGAAGACAACGTCGGGATCGCCTCCTCCATCAGACCCATTGCCACCTACTCCATCTACACCGCCAACTCCCTGTCCGAAGACTTCCGTCGTCCAACTCGACGAAAGTCTCAATGCCTATGATGCAACGCACGACATTATATTCATGCCGCTATGTCTACGAACCATGAGCCATCCAGTGCCATCTTCGCCGTCAAACTACTCCGAATCGCCCGTCTTGGACTCCCTTCCAGCTGGGGATGCTTCGGATACCGAGGAGAGCAGGCTAGAGAAAGAGATTCTTGACAAGCTCAAAGGTCTTGACCTCCCGCCGACGTCTCCGAAGGAGAAGTCCACAGCGCCGACGCTCCCTGCGATTACGACTTGCCCGGCAATCCTACCTCAAATCACGCTCTCACTCCCACCCTCTCCGACCTCTGCAAACGGTGATGCCGATGACGAATTGACACCGCTTACGCCTCTGGATAAGAAGCCTGCTTCAATCGCACAGGATCGTCGTACCCACATGTCCACGCCATCGGATACCTCCATCCCAAGTACCATCTCCACCGTCATCGGAAAGATGACTATGACCACTATCACACTCCCCGTATATCTTCCTCCATCTCCTTCCCTTCCACTATTCTCCTCGTCACCTTCCGATGCCGAATATCCAGCTCTCCATCATGATCTGGCCGATCTGTCCGTTGACATCGAGCACATTGGCGGTGATTGGGTCGATCCCGTTGATAATCGGGATTCCCGTGCAGCGCGTCCGAAATGGCCACCTCCAGGATGGGCTTATACTGCTCCCTCGTCGAAAGCTGGAAGAGGGAAGGCGGATCCGAATCAGACGAAGAAGATACGCCCAATGGATGAGAGTGAGCTTGGGGACGCCGCAACGGATGTGGTAGCTAGATGGGCGGAACGAGAGCGGGAACGTGTCAACGCGAAGGATCGTAAGAGGAGGGGCAAGGTTTTCGTTCGATGAGCTCTCATCAAGCTTGGAACCGATCGTTTACTGGGATGAACGTTGCAAATTTGGTTGGGTCATCGTGCTCTCGTTGTTTTTCTTTCATTTTTTTCATCAGGTTTCTCGCTATTGTTATCAGTCCACTATCTTGTTATCATCATCGCGATCTTTGTCCAGTTACTTTTCCCATCTGTTACCCCTCGCAATAATACACCTCTGTCGTCATTTTTTCCAGATATCGCTTTCATTCTCGGCTCCGCGTCGTATTTCTGTCGTTCAGGTCTCTCAATGATATTCGGAATATGAACGTCGTCAACAAACGACTTTTATAATACTTCTCGATGAATACGCGATTGTGACAAAAAGATCCTATGGATGCGTCGTCGACTAGGGACATAAAATCGCTCGACATCACTGTCCGTATTCTGGAACACCGAGGGGAAAAAATCCGAGTTGAAGAACGTCTCAGTCATACGGCCCAAGATGAGTATAACGGAGAACCTTCACCAGTCACTTCTTAAACTTAACAGCATGCCCCCACTCCAAGACATTCAGGGATTGTGCTCGGATGGCCGTTGACACAAACAGGGCAGCATCTCAAGGCAGGTTCAGCTGCTACGTCGTGGATTGTGAAGTAAGCCACGATGAGGATGATGAGCTGCTTCGAAGGAAAGAACATTGTAGCGGTGCGTCGAAATTATGAGTGGGTTCGTTGTGTTGCAGTAGCTCAGGGCCGCTCGTTGGAGAACATTTATACAGCCAGATACCAGGGGATCGGTTGGGAAGATTAACAGAAAGCCAAGAGTGAATGAGAAAGAAAAGCGAAGTCTAGATTCGTGTTCCTGGCAAACCGAAATTCTGTCGCCTGAGCATATGTTCGTCGTTCATTATCATAACCTGAACAGTCACGAAGATAGCCCATTGTACCTGGAAGACGACTCTTCAGGTTGAAACAGTCTCAGAGTACCGACCAATGCAGAAGTACATTCGAAGCAACAGCGCACTCCAGTGAAACGATGAAAAATAGAGGTTCGCAATGCAGTGGAACGCTCCGGGCCTTCACCACGAACAAGATGAGTACAATAGGTTACTAGCATTGGTATGCCAAGTTCCTCGGTTCAATAGCCAGAAATGCCAAGGCGAAAGTCAGAGCCAGGCTATCATGATTCCACACGTTCGCAGTCGAACAACGCATAGCAGAGGTCAGAGCTCAACCACAGAAACCGAGCAAGGCACCGAGAAGCGAAAGCAGAGCCTTGTAATAGATTTGAAGCTTCGTCGAGTGAGAAGAGAAGGGATAATTATAAGTCACATTGCAAAGAGCCACTGTATTTCCACTTCTGTGGCGATTGGGAGGTTACAGTAGAAGGCCGATTGGAGCCGATCAGAGATAAGACTATTCATAGCTCGCAGATCCAGGAGGAGTGATCTTCGTCTCAGTCCAATAGAGTATTTCTTTGGGTAAACGATGAGATGCGTGGAATGAACTCAAGAGACCAATCGACTATTGACACGTCATCAACCTGATGATGGACTGGAAATTACAGGAAATAAGAATTTGGGCCCCGCCAACTGTTCTAAGTGATGTCTGGGTCTCTATATCAGCAAGGTCTTGTCGTTGAATCGCCTCTGCAGCGAAAGGACGTTGGTGAACGAGGGATTTGAGCAGGTCAGTTCGGCAAACACCGAAAGCCAGCTCCCGATACATCGTGTGACAACGCGCTGTGATTTGACGCGAAGCCAGCGTCCTTGAAGATGTATTGTACGTGTACATTCATGTAAAGCCTTCCATGATCATGCACCATGATACACCTCTCCGAATCTCAAACCAATTTCAACAACTCCTTGAAATTCGGCGTCCCAAGTCCCGTAACCTAGAGATCGCACAATTCCAATTAGCTTTCAGATCCGGGTTCAGGAAGAATAGGGAGGTACGTACAGCATCCCAGCCTTTAGCCGCCGGAAACCCATTAGTGTTGCATCCTGTTGAAGCACCTATCGTTATATCGTTTAGGCCTTTCTTTCCAACCGAGTCTATCGAACATAACGATGATCAGATATAATTCGAGGAACGAGATGGGCAAGGACGTACATAACCAAGGGTTCAAAAATCCCAAAGGCCCTAATCCCCTCGAAAGTCGATCGCTGTCATCAACGTGTCAGACAGAGAGCAGGACAGGGAAGGGAATGAAGGACTGACTCATTTAACAGAGTGATAAAGCTCGCGAAGAGAGGAGTCGAAGCGCTCGTCCCTGAAACAGCCAAAAACTCTCCATTCCACGCAATCTTGAAATTCAACCCCTGCGCCGCGACCTTCATTAAAAAATCCCCCCATCAACTCACTCATCACCGCAGGCTTAGAAGAAAATACGCACATCTGGAACACCCCTTCCGCCAGGATTAAATAGTCCTTTATTCGCCCCTCCCAAACTCTCAACGTACGCCCCTACAGCCTCTTCTTGATACGCCGGTCGAGCGAAATAATTGCTAAATCCGCCTCCGGAGAAGAAATCGCCCTCAAGTATATCGACAGCTCTTTCCGGCGCGAAATCCTGCGTTGCTCCCACGCTCGTGATACTGGTCCCATCGTCATCAACCTTATCCACGAATTGATAGAATGAGAAGACGTACAACGGACAGGTACTGGGAAAGTTAGGCAGAAAAGTTGTTCGGTTCTTCCCGTCATTCGTGAAACAGACATCTTCTGCTCCAGTCCCGTTAGGTCCGACACCTTCGTCTCCGGAACCGAAGAGGAGAGATACGCCTCGGGCTGAGAGGATCATGAATGAGTCGCAGACTCTTTTGGCGAATGCGAAGGGGACTGTTTGTCTGGAATCGTTATTATGTGAGTATAAGCGAGAAGGGAAGGGGGAGAGGAAACGGACTCGTTATCGTCGTATGATGTAGTCACTACACTCGGTAATTTCTCCTGCCCCATCATAAATTCAATCCAATTAAGATCTACCATCCGATAAGCATCAGCCTCATCCATTTTCACTATCCAAATCAAAAACCTACAAGGCTCATTCGTATTCGTCGGCGTATCCAAATCCGGAATAAAAGGCGGACTTCCACCCGTACTATAAAACACCTGCGGCGTCGGGAACGTGACTCCAAAAACAGTTTGCGTATCCAAATTAGCTTCTATACCCACTCCATTGGCGATTTGAGTAGAGTTGAGAGTTTGAGGATTCGTTCCGCCGTTGATTAGGTCTACGGAGAATGTATGACCGGATGCGTCTGGGCGTTCGGAGGCGAGAAACATTTGGAGATCAGCTTTTAGGGCTGTTTCGCCTAAGTAACCCGTCACTGTATAATAGATTAATCGTTATTTTGGGCGGAGATGATAGGGATGATGACGTACCTCCAACTTGATTCCTCCCCGCAGCTTTCGGGACATAATCCACACTCCCATAAAACGTCCTCAGACAAAGATTCGTAACAAGGGTCACATTACACAGCGCCGTAATATTAACACCTCCCTCCCCCACCGTGCTCACAACCTTCACTTCATCACCAGTCGGTCCATTCGTCGGCGGACTGAGGGGCACAGGTTTCACACCCCTCGCATTCGCATGCATACTGGAGAACCAAGTAGTAGGAGCAACGACATCCACATGATCCATCACGAATTTCGGAAGATGATATTCTTCAGTACGGATGATCTGTGCTCCTGTCTTCCAATGTTCATATACCGAATATGTAGCATTTAAAAGATCTTCGGCTTTGGAGATTGGGATTTGGAGCGTTAACCAGTCTTTTGAGGCGGATGGTGTGTGGGTGTGTGTGGAGGGCGTTATGGAGTGGTCGGCGAGCCAGGATTCGATAGCGGAGAGGGAGGATGGGGATGGACTTGTTAGTGAGAGGATGTCGGAGTGAGTTAGGTGAGAAGTGTATAATTCATGTGTCGGATCCGATGATTTCATAAGATGTGAACGTATGAATTCGAGCCCTTCCTCATTCTGTTTGATCCCTAACCCAAAGTCGTCAGTACGAGTTTCAGTCCCGATAAACTGGATTAAATAAACGCACCTATTTTGAGATGGATGGTATGATCGCTCGGTGCAGGGGCTTTCTTGATCCATTCTTGGGGCGGGATGTGTATTTTATCCTTGCGCACGAAATCGAGAGACCGAGGTGCGATTCGAGATTTGAGGCCGTCCGGAAGCGATAGCGCGCAAACGAGGGCC
This sequence comes from Sistotremastrum suecicum HHB10207 ss-3, assembly GCA_001632355.1. Taxonomy (NCBI): domain Eukaryota; kingdom Fungi; phylum Basidiomycota; class Agaricomycetes; order Sistotremastrales; family Sistotremastraceae; genus Sistotremastrum; species Sistotremastrum suecicum. The sequence goes on along the minus strand of KV428057.1, from coordinate 58,399 downwards.
ACATAGGATGATGAAGCCAGGAGGACGAGGATGGAGCGCATCGTAGGTATTGAAAAGCACGAATGACCTATGAGTAATCGTGAGCTTCTCACTCTCAACAAGAATTCAGAACATCAACTCACCAGTCGTCGAACGCTCACTTCAAGCTGACCAGCGATCAAGTAGGCGAAGCCACGAGGACGAAGAGACGACGTCAACGACTTGTTCACTAAATTCGCATCCGCAGTCGACCCTACGACTCGGAACCTATGCCATTCCATCCTCATCCCCTTCGTAGCTCACTCCCTTCCACGCCGCACCATGCGTCACAAGTACCATATGCCGTACGACATATGACATACAGAAGCCAATGGTGCAGCAAATTCCACGATGAAGGTCGACACGAGTTGGGTGATCATGCATTCGAGTGAAGAAGCCCACGACTATAGTATATTTAGACCCGCATGGGAAGATTTGAGGCATTGATATTCGCGATTGAGCTCAGTTCAGAAGTAACCTCAGAAGAGGTTAACTCTTTCGAGACGATTGATGGCATGATCAGCGATGGACGTGGCGGAATTATTGGTCATGAGGACTTGATGCCTTGGTTGACATCTCTCGGCGCTGCTGTAGCTAAAATGAGCGACAACGCTGACAGGGAATGACAGTAGTCAGACCAGACGCCGCGTAATCCTGAAGCTTCATCAATGTCCATTTTGTGCACATGCTGCAACGTTGCAGGGAAAGTCTTGCACCGATTGAGGTCGTCTGTGTCGAAGTTTGCCTTGGATAGAGGATCGGCGTCCCGCAGCGGATGCAAAACTCGAAATTTGATCGCACTAGGCGCCCACGTCCAAAAATTCAAGACGTCCGATATTGCCGAATTCTACTTACAGCAATACATATTTCGACCCATCATTCAAATCTTGATACAAATCGGCAAGACGAGAGACAGACACCAGTTTCTCATCAATACTAGTATTCTAAATGCACATCCTAGGCCTGTACTAGTATCTTCTCCATGCTCGAATTTTTCGTGAAATTCGCCCCAGACCACAATACAGTTGAATACTGCACCAGAAAGAATGCGTACTACCAGTAGCGCACATGTATACCACAGAATAATTCGATGCTCCTCCCACCAAATACATGCCACCTCCTACGAAGAACCCGTACAAGAAACTCTCGCTGTTTTCAAATAAACCCTCCAATCAAGGAGTCCTATTCAAACAAAACGCACCATAAGTACTACTCCCTCGAATGGCAATCGCGGAAAAAATCAAAACAGAGAATGATAACGAACGTACCGTATCATAAGCACCTCTCGTTGCATCGTCGTGCATAGTGAAATGTGGAATAATTCTCAACCCTTCTAGATTATGTGTTGGAGGGGCGGGGTTTGGGCTTGAGCTTTCTGGCGCTTCTGGGACGGCGTTGAGTGAGAGCGAATTTGGATTCGGATTCGGATTTAGATTCGGATCTAGGGAAGAAGATTTTGAATCGACTGGAAGGGGGTTCGCGAGAATGCCAATGGCGGTGAATGAGGCTAGGAAGAGGAAGATGTTTGTGGAGTGAACGATGTGCATTTTGATCTGTCAATCGGATATCAGCTGTGAGCTTCGAGAGGTATCGTTGTTGGTGAAAGGAGAGCATACGTGATGATTGGAAGAATGAGAAATAGACGAAGGGAGAGCCGGCTCCCAAAATAACGAGGAAAAAGGCTGTTGATCCACAGTCGATAAGCTTCGGGACGTATCGGTGCTGGTGGAAAGAAAACATACGTGATGATTGGGAGAATGGGAAGTGAACGAAGGGAGATCCAGCTCCCAGAATGACGAACAGGAAGATATTCAACTGCATGCGCGATCTCAGTACATCCGCGACAAAGAGCGAAAATAAAGGACTCACCAAGCAAAGTGGACTGAACACACACCTATATTGGATAACATGAGGCCCTTATATACACCACATACTGTGTCATCCGAAGCTAGACCCGATAAGCAAACAATCTGAATCTCTGTCCAGTATGTTCGCCAGCATCACGGCATCGCGACCAACGACTGCGCACACTCGGTCGTGCCATGGACTATCGGTATCATTATCATACCGCATCTCCCCGCTTGTACTGGCGCATCTAGGCCTAGCGCTATGACATCGAATGGGGGGCAGAGCCCGCGTAGTTCGTCTGACCGTTTAATCGAGGCGGCGGCGGCATCGAGGTGTGGGATACACGAGAGATAGGCAGAGAGAGGCCGAGACAGGGAATTCTAGCTTGAGCATCAGATGAATGTCAACGATATCGATGGTGTCCAAGTCGAGTTTATCTTACTTTAGTCGTTCTACGACGTCGTTGACTTCGCAGCTCAGCTCAGCTCAGCTCATCCAGAATGATCGCTGCCAACTGAATTTCTCCTTTCAGAATCGGGCGTTATAAATCTTGAATGGTAGCCTCACCTTTACCCAGCGTTACCACTCATACTATCACGGCCAAATTTTCAGTCATGCCAACAGGCTGAGCGACCTCAGCGTTGTGGAAGCAAATTTGAAACAAAACACGTGTCGACCCGTTATCTCCGCTAACCGACGTCAAAGGTGACAGTCACGCGTGACAGCTCGTGTGCATCTTGTTCAACCCTCTCGCTTCTTTTCTCTCCTGTTCTCTATCATTCTCTTCACGACCCACGACTCTAACACGTCAACGCGTCAACGATGAAACTCTCCAATATCCTCTCTTCACTCTATACACTCCCCTTTGTCCTAAGTAGTACCACTATTCCGAGAGTCTCGTTTGTCGACAAAATACTAGTACTAGAAGTACGATCCTAACCCAAACCCGAACCCAAACCCAAACCCATAGAATGACATCCTCTTTAATGACCATCGCATTGATATTCATGTCCCCGCCCAAATCTTTAAAAGGGTCGGAATGACGACGTCGTGATCTAAATCAACTTCAACAACTCCTTAAAATTCGGCGTCCCCAATCCCGTAACCTATCACCCCAACACCCACCACCCAAACGCAAATCAACGCCCAACACCCCAAACATCAGCTCCTTTCCACAAAGAAAAAAAGAAAGGAAAAAGACGTACAGCATCCCACCCCTTCGCAGCCGGGAACCCCCCCGTATTACATCCCACAGAAGCACCCTGTGTGATATCATTAAGACCTTTCTTTCCTATCGAATCTACACCATACCATTGTCAGTATTCTTGGATTAATAAGGAGGAGGGGGGACGTACAGAGCCAGGGGTTGAGGAATCCAAGGGGTTGTTGACCTCTTGCTAATCGTGCGCTATTTATTTCGTCAGCATCGGGTTATCGAAGCGAAGCGAAGCGCAGCCGAGCCAGGACAGAAGGGAGGCGGGGGAGCGAAGCGGATAGAAGGCGCAAAGGTGCGAGGGGGGAGAAGCGTAGCGAATTGAAGCGGAAGGGAGGAGTGGGGGAAAGAGTGAAGGAAAGGAGGGACAGAGGTTGGAGGGGAGGGAAGGGACGGAGGAGGGGACGTACTCATTCAAAAGCGTAACAAACGAAGAGAACAAAGGCGTCGAAGCACTCGTCCCACTAATAGCTCCAAACTTCCCATTCCACGCAATCTTGAAATTCAATCCCTGCGCCGAGACCTACCCCCACACCTTCACTTCCAAATAATATAAATCGTAAATCAAAAAACGTACGTCGGGAATGGCACGGCCATTAGGATTAAACAACCCCTCATTCATCCGTCCTAAACTCCTCACATACGCCCCCACCTCCGCATCCTGGTATGATGGTCGAGGGAAATAATTCGAGAATCCGCCGCCTGAGAAAAAGTCGAATGTGGGTTGTGTTACTGCGATCTCGGGGTTGAAATTTTGGGTTGCTCCGACTGATGTTACACTATCCAATCCCAACATCAGTTTCGGTTCATCTGACTGAAGAAGGGGCGGGGGAAGACGACTCGTCGCCGAGTCGTCAGCTCGGAAGAAGACGGAGGAGGGGACATAGAGTCGGACGAATAAGACGCATCATGAGAAGACGGATGAGGAGGAGGAGGAACGGGGACGGCAGAGACAAAGTAGATTGTGGAAGGGAGATGGATGGAGGAGGAAAGAAGAACGCACAAAGGACATGTACTAGGAAACTCCGGTAAAAAAACACTCCTATTCCTCCCATCATTACTCAAACAAACATCATCCTCTCCTGTGCCGTTAGGTCCTACACCTTCGTCTCCTGAAGCGAATAGCAAGCTGACGCCTCGGGCGGAGAGGATCATGAAGGCTGTGCAGACTCGGGATGCTAGGGCGAAGGGGACTGTTTGTCTGTGGGGGGAGATGCGTTAGCATCGATTTTAGAAAGGAGCGGACGGAGTGGGTTGGGAGAAGAAATGACGGGGAAGGAGGGGATTTGAGGAAGGAGGAGAGGGTGAGGGGACTCGGAAGGAGGGAAAGAGAGAAAGAATGAGAGGGGAGGAGGGAGGGCAGAGGGTGAGAGAAAAGAGGGAAAGGACGTACTCATCATCATCATAAGAAGTCGTCACGACACTCGGCAATTTCTTCTGATCCATCATAAACTCGACCCATTGCAGATCTACACCCACATCAGCATCAACACCCACTCCGAAGTTCACAAAAACGAATTCATGAACAGAAAAAAAAAAAAAAAAAACTCACAAGGCTCATTAGTATCCGTCGGCGTAAAAGCATCAGCCAAAAAAGGCGGACTACCCCCCGTACTAAAAAAAACCTCCGGGATCGGAAACGTAACCCCAAAAACAGTCTGCGTATCCAAATTCGCTTCTTGTCCTATCCCTTCTTCTATTTGCGTTTTGTTCAGCGTCTGGGGGTTGGTTCCGCCGTTGATTAGGGTTACGGCAAAGGTGTGGTTGGATGCTTCGGGGCGTTCGGAGAGTAGGAAGAGTTGGAGGTCGGATTTTAGGGCTGTTTCGCCTAGGTAGCCGGTCACTGTGCGAGTGTCAGCGAGTGAAAGGATCGAAGAGTGAGAGATCAATGAATTAATGAAGAGGTGGAAAAAGGATGAAGTATTCGACGGATGAGGCGAAGGAAGAGAAGAGAAGAGGGAAGAGGGAATAGGAAGAAGGACGTACCACCGACGAGATTCTTATCAGCCGCTTTGACGACATAATCGATACTCCCATAGAACGTCCTCAGACAGACACTCGTCACGCTATTCACATCACATATCGCACTGATATTCACATTCGCTCCTACATCCACCCCCGTATCCACCACAGTACTGGTACTCTCCTCGCCAGTGAAGGGTACGAACCTAGCAGGTTTCTTATTGGCGTGCATCCTCGAGAACCAAGTAGTAGGCGCAACAAACTCAACAACCTCATCCACGAATCTTGGAACCCAATATTCCTCCGTCCTAACAATCTTCGCTCCAGTCTCACAATGCTCATAAACACTATAACTCGCATTCAACAACTTTTCAGCTTTCTCAATTGGTAGAGAGACGGTGAGGAAGTCTCCGGAGAGGGATGAGGTGTGTTTGTGGGAGGTGGGAGAGATGGAGTGGTCGGATAGCCAGGATGAGAGGAGGGAGAGGGATGTGGGGGAGGGTGCGGTGAGAGAGAGGATGTCGGAATGCGATAAATGTGACGTATATAATTCATGGGATGGGTCGGACGACTTGGAGAGATGTTCACGGATCGTTTCGAGGCCTTCTTCATTCTGCTTTATCCCTACATCCCATCATTAGTATTACTATGGACTATTAATGATGAGGGAGGGGGTACCGAATTTGAGATGGATGATATGGTCTGCGGGAGCTGGAGGACCTTTTATCCATTTACGAGGGGGGACGTGTAACTTGTCCTTGAGCGCCAAGTCGAGGGAACGAGCAGCTATCGAGGATGAATGAGGGAGAGCAACGACGATCGCGGTATACGAGGATAGCAGAAAGAGCGCGCTGAGGATAGAACGCATCGTCACGTCGGTTTTGAGGTTGACGGTGGCGTTGGAGGACGACGACGGGAGAAGGGAGGAGGTCGTGTGAGGCGTAACAAGTTCGTTCTGTCAATATAAATAAGCGAATAAATGAGCCATGCGCGTTATGATCGGGGAAGCGGAGAAGAAGCACGTACGCTAGTACAAGAAGCTGACAACCGGTCTACACCTCAACTTTAAGCTTCAAGTCTTCAACGTTTCAACGAGGACAAGACCGTAGACCGTAGACCGCTGTCATCTGATTATATCCCGTCTCCCACCAATACGATTGACACGATGTACGATATGGAGAGAGCATGGCATCCCATACACCCGATACATCGACACCACGTCACTAACCATGTATGATAGGACGATATATAAAGCACAAGACACATGTACAAGACCATATGCACCCAACCCAGGGAAAGATATATGTAGAAGAAGGATACGGAAGGAAAGGCCGCCGCAGTCGTCTGGTTGGGCGGTAGCATGAGATCGAGCGTGAGATCAGATCGATCAGACCGTCGTATGAGGTCATAGAACCACGGCTTCTCGGCTTCATGGGAAGCGGAACTTTATTTATAGATTCGACTTCAAGATCGGCAGATCGGCTTTGTCGGGAACGATGAGTCCCATTCCGCATTCGCCATTCGATGCTGCACATGCATTGACAGGCGTGATGTGAGAAGGGGATCACCGGGATATTCCCGCACCGTATATCCGACACACGAAGTGATACACGGAATTGTATAGTCTGCGCGATTAGATAGTTTCAGAAAATTTTCATTAGACAGTTAACATGTATATAAGGACTACTAGATAGCTATGTATAAATGCCGCTCACCAACAGGTTATGAGCCCTGCAAGCGGCTTGTAATCATCTCTTGGACCCTGCGCGATGACTACCAAACTCAGGATCAATGGGCTTCTCGGCAGTGTGCCAAAGCTCACCGGCGAGAATTACCTAGACTGGAAGTTTGCGGTCCAGATGGTATTACATTGTGCCGAGTGTTGGGATGTCGTAAGCGGGAAAGCGAAGAAGCCGAAGAAGCCGGAAGATCTTACCGCTTGGGAGGAGAAAGCCGAGAACGGTCTCATGATCTTGGGCCTAACCGTCGAGCCGAGCCAGTACTGCTATATTAGGCAAGCGGAGACTGGAGCCGACGCGTGGGAAGCGCTAGCCAAGACCTACGAGAAGCCGAGCTGAGCGAACCGTATAGCGCTCAAGCGCCAGTTCTATGGGACCCACTCTCTCGGGTTGAAAGGAAGAGCATTCGTTGACACCGTACTGTCATTTGCGGACCAGTTGCGAGCCGTGGACGTCGAGTTATCCGATGATGATGTCATCGACGTACTCATTATGGGCCTAGCCGAGGAGTATTCAGCATTAGCCGCTGCTCTCGGAGCCGTAACATCGGATCTCATGATCAAAGAAGTCGTCGGAGCTATTATAGACGAAGAAGCACGGATTGGCAAGCCGTTAGCCGGAAAAGAAGCCGCGCTGCTAGCGAAGGAGAACCGTGGGAACAGAAGGACTATTACTTGTTATGGGTGCCAGAAAGAAGGGCATATACAGAGGGATTGCCCGGAAAAGAAGGAAAAGGCCAGTATGGCATTGGATGATTTGGCTTACTGAATAAGGCAAGAGGGCGACGAGCTGTGTGCTCTATCAGTGTTTGATCTGTGTGATCTTCGGACGTCGAGCTGTGTGCTCCGGGCCGGATTAGTAGCTGTGTGCTCATGCTGATATTAGCCGAGGCCGAGATTCAGGGGGAGCCGGATATCCGGAGCCGGGAATAAGGGGGAGTGTGAGAAGGGGATCACCGGGATATTCCCGCACTGTATATCCGACACACGAAGTGATACACGGAATTGTATAGTCTGCGCGATTAGATAGTTTCAGAAAATTTTCATTAGACAGTTAACATGTATATAAGGACTACTAGATAGCTATGTATAAATGCCGCTCACCAACACGTGATAACCGAGGATCAACATGACTAAAAATTGACTTCAACAACACAATATCACCAGGGTCAATTCAATATATACAATATAATCAAAATCATGCAGACTCATTCTCATCCGAAATACGACTAGGCTAACTACTATTATTCCCATCCTCGCGATTCGCAGGTATCAAATCTTCAAGCGCCCCAAACAACCCTCCAAGATCCACCAACGACTCCTAAAAACACGCCCAAACCATTATAAATAATCAGTCACATCATCATTATCATCATCAAAATCTAGACGTAAATCTCAAACGCACCGTCTCTCTGCTCCCTCTGGATGCATCGTTTGGTTTGGTAGAATTGAGACTGCTGGTGCTATTGCTTGTGATATTGCTGGTACTAGTAGTAGCGCCCACCAGCGTACTGGTTTCTGTTTTTGTTGGTGCTACTGAGATTGTGCTGAGGGAGAGTTGGAGGGAGATAGTCGCAGTCACTGTTGGCGCGATTACATCGTTCAAGATCGAACAAGTTGAAGTTGTTGTCGTCTTTTGCGTTGTACTTGTCGTTTTTGGTAATGGATTTGCGACGGCACCAAGGATAGCGCTCGATGCTGAGAGGAAGAAGACAATAGTCGCGGGATGCATCTGTATGTATACTGTCGGTCCGGTTAGATTCGGTGTTGGTATGTATAGCGGTTTCTGTCAACAAAAAATAATTTGACACACACACGCACTTTTTTGCACACACACCGAGTGAATTTCCTTTTTGGGACGTGATGAATGCGCACACACAACATTCCTAACCCTAGACCCTGAGTAGAAAGTGTGTGGGTGTTAGAAAAAGCAGCTGAGTGCGTGTCTGAACGCAAAAATTGCCTTTTTGGGACGAAAATTCTTGCACACACACGGATTTTTGTTCGCGCACACAAGATAATTACTATAAAAGGAAATTTTTCGTTGTAGACACACACAAGATCGAGTTCTCGACACCCCCAGGTCATGTCCTCGAACGGTCCTAGGGTTAGGAATCCTGTGTGCGCAAATGTGCATTCCGAAAAAGGCAATTCCGGGCTGTTCCGACGTGTGTGTGTGCGAAAATGGCCGTGTGCGTGCAGATTTTTTATTTGTTGACAGGATCCATGATAGGTATGCAGGGTGAAGGGCAGAAGAACCGTACGCAAGGCGGTAGAGATCGAAGATCGATCAACGATAGACACAGAACTTTGCAAGTACTAGTGGAAGGAAGATCGATTCGAGACTCCTATCGATTCCTGGAAAGATGAGTTCACGAAGCATGATGACGAAGCCTGAGAAGTGATTCACCGATTATTGGAATACCAGTTCCAAGGCCAATTCGAAATCCATCAGAACATATGGATGCTTTTATACAGCGCTCTATATGCACTGCTCAACCACAGGACAGTAAAATGAATTTGACACAAGGTTCATCGAAGAGTATGTCGTCCCAACGGGATACAGGGATACAATGACAATTTGAGTTGATCCGTTCTGCGATGGATCACTTGGTATTAATATGAGTTGTCACTGTCATTGACATCAACACACAGCTCAGTCGTCTGCATGTACACGAGTCGGACTTACCATTCTCGGACTCAGACCCTTGATCGTTCCTCGTTATTTCTGATTTTGAATGTTTGTCGGTATATTTCTTAGCATTGATACCGTCGGGAAAGAGAATATTGAGGAAGATGTCAAATGAATTATCAAGGAATATACGTCATTCGTCGATTGCGTACACAGCCTGCCAGTGGTCACCTGAGTGCACATCCAATGCCAGTGATACCATCAAAAAATCAAGTTCGTCGTCAACCTCGAACCTCAGCGCTCAGCTCACCTGCCGCTCATAGCTTTAGCATTCGAGTGCAAATCCATTGGCTTCTTAGAGGTTCAGGACAAATCATTCTTGGATATTGCGAGTGATCCACCTGAATTCCCTGACCATAACACTGCCAATTGAATGACTCGGAAGGAACAATCGCTATCCGAGCCTGTGCCTGGTGCCAAAAGAGTCGGCGGAATCGAAAGATCAACAACGACAATGTCTTCTGTATCCTCGAGTAGAGACGGTGAAGCATACGACTCTACTCGTAGTACTGCAGTCCTGGAGGTACAGTAGGCAAGAGAAAACCCGGGCGTCAGATCAGATTCAGATCAGATCCATCACAACAGATCAGAACAGCACTAACCAGACGAGGACATACAAGTTCGGCATCGAGGCCAATGAGCTGTGAGAAGCGGAACTTTATTTATAGATCGAGATCTGGGTGCCGAGATAATTTCAGGAGCGGTCGTGTGCATGTGTACCAGAAGTAGAACTCGTATGAAGAATGAAACTAGAAAATAGTCTTGCTGTTCTAGTATAGTATCTCAAGCATGCGGCTGTGTAGCGCAAGGTATAGCGAGGACGGACGGACGGACATACGAGCTTCTCCGTCCAAATCAGTTAGAGTACAAGGCGCATCAATAGACTTCCGTAGTTCGACGACGACGGACGTTCGGTGCAGCAATATTCTATTCTGTTATATCCAACCATGTGTGTGGCCCCTGTGGCGTCCATGCATGGTGTCAGGTCGCCGTCTTTTTCACCGACGACCACGGAAATGCAGAGAATTTCGAGAAAGAGGGATAAAAGAAAAGATACACGATAAAGAAATGTAGCAACAAGTAAAAAGAAAAGGAAAAGAGTCTGCAACATCTCAAAGTCTCAAGCGCACATCTACCGTAAATCAATCGCGAGCAAGGAAAGACAACCTAAAGAACAAACAACATCCCCACCAACCCCAAACCCACACTCCCCATCACCGCACTCATGCTAAGCCCCATCGATAATCCCATCGCACCGTTCAAATTCGACCCTCCACTCGAAGTAGACGTCGAGCTTCCAGAAGTCGACGATCCAGTCGCACTTCCACTTCCTGAAGAACCGGAGCCTGAAGAGCCGGTTGTAGAAGGGGAGGTGGCGGTTCCGGATGCTGCGGAGCCGGTGGTGGTTGTACTTGAATTGGCGGGTGCGGCTATTTTCGTGATAGTTAGTTAGAATAGGAAGAGGGGGGGAGGGGGAGGGGTGACGTACTTCCGGGAGCTTTGACGTCGAATGTTTGAGAAGTTGCGAAGACTTGAGTTAGGTTCGTCGTATTGACGAATTCGACTTGATATCCTACACATGGAAGTTAGTTATCAACTCTCTAGGTACCGATGAGGAGACATACCGGATGCAACGAGGAGAGTGACGTTCGTTACGGTGAACGAGCCATTCGACAGATCGACGAATTCGTGAATCTATCATTCAGCATAACAAGATTTAGCAAGGAATGAACACTCGATTATGGGAGAACGTACGGAGTATTCGCCGTTGAGGAATGTATTGTTCGAGTTCACGATCACAATTCTATCCACGATGATTAGATTAGCGTTTCATGATATAGATCATGGGAAGGAACACGTACGAGATGGGATTAGGATCACCAGAAGCGAAAGTCCACGAAATCGTATTAGTCTGATTCTGCACCCAGAACGAGGAAGGTGAAGGCTCAGTGATAGTTATAGCACCTATTCATCCACAAACCAAATCAACAATCAGCAGACAATCATCAAATTGGGATTAGGCTTTGATTCAGCGCCTGGTAAAGGGATGACGAGTCTATGCCGTCCATCGCCCGGCATGACGACCCGCGCGCGATTGATCGACTCGGTCTGAACTAGGAAAGAAGCAGGGGAAAGAACGTACTGAGGACAAAGGGGATTATACAAAGAGAAGAGAGAATATTGAACACTTTCATCGTCGACGTGTCGTGTCGTTTGAAGTCGTGGGTCGTGGGTCGTGAAGAGAACGATAGAGAACACGAGAGAAAAGAAGCGAGCGAGTCGAACAAGATGCACACGACCCGTCACGTGTGACATGTCACTTTGACGTCGGGTAGCGGAGATAACGGGAGACACGTGTTTTGCTACCATGCTCCACTACGAGCTCGCTGTGCGTCCATGTTGAATGACGGCAGTGACAAGCTAGCTGCGATGGCTTTGGATGATAATGTTGGATGAAGGTAAGGCTCACGCTCGAGATTTTCCTATATCCGACTTTAAAAAGAGCGATTGGCAGCGATCATTCTGGATGAGCTGAGCCGCGAAGTCAACGAACACGTAGAACGATTGAAGTAAAGGTGAGTTGGATATCATCCATATCGTTGATATTCCCCTGATGCCTTCTAATAATTAGAATGCTCTGCCCCGGACCCTTGACCTCGATGCCGCCGCCACCTCAATCAAAATTTCAAGCGAACGACGCTGCTTCATCCCTCATCCAATGCCAGCAATGCTCGCCAGACTACGAGGCCAAATGCGCCAGTTTGAGCGGGGAGTGAAGGAGTGACAGTGATGCGATACTGGCATATGGAGGACGATTCAGAAGCATGTGCAGTCGATGGTCGTCATGTTGGTGTGAATGTCATCCGTATGCGCGCCTGCCAGAGATCTACATTGCTCGTCTACAATTATCGGATTTCCCTCTTGGAAAAGATCTATAAGAGCTTCATATTGTCAAGTCTGGATGCGTAGTGACTGTCGAGCCGACTTGACATTCGCATTCGTTACAGGTGAGTCAGTGTATTCTGGACCTGCGTCTCGGATCCACTGATCTTGCAGATCATGACATAACCCAATACCTCTCTCTTCGTCATTCTACGATACTGCTAGTGGGAGCCGGATCTCCCTCCCTATCATTTACTTCTCACTCTCCAATCATCGTATGTCCTCCTTCGACCTACAATGGGACCTCTCGAAGCTCAAACTTGATATCTGATTGAAAGATCCAAATGCACATATTTTGCTCCACAACCATATTCCTCCTCCTAGCCTCATTCACCACAATAAGTGGCATCCTGGCAAACCCCTTTCCCCTCGATCCAACAAGTGCACCCTCACCCTACGCCATCCCAGAAATCCCCAGTTCAAACCCGACACCTGCGTTGGGTGCGACGAATAATCATGCAGGCCCTCTATCCATTTCACCGCATGCTATTGTGAAGAGCGACGGAACGAGAGGGAGTTTCTATACGGTACGTTCTACCCTTCGCATCATTTACTTTGACAGTAGTGCTAATTGAGAGTTGGTTTGAATAGGATTGGACCGATTGGTTGGGAGGCTTCGATAATAATTGAGATTTTGCGCGCTTTTCGAGGAGCAATTCAAATCCGGGATCATCGATCATCGGCTTACGAGTTCTATGGCTCGGAGGAACTGGTTGGCGAATTCATATCGATGGTGTGAAGGGATGGCTGGAGATGTAGAATATAGATAAAGCTCTGGTGTCAAGTTCTTGACTTGCGGACCAGTACCACGATCTGGATAATGACTCGAAATATAACTATCGGGCTCGGGAATATCGGACGCTGAAGATTTTGATGTGCGCGCTTAGTCTGATCGAATCTTGTATTTTGCGTCCGCTGCGAGACGCCGATCCACTATCTGAGGCATGCTTCCATGCATCAATAACTTTCTGTTCACCCCCGCTGAATACTGTAACCTCACAAGATCGCGCCAGATTCCAGATGTCCTCTTTCTCGATTTTTGGACCCTTCCTGTATAGGCATGCATATATACTTATTTGCGTGCAATCTCACTCGAATTATCATTATATCAATTCCCCATACCGAGATACCCCAGATCTCTGAATTATTCATCATCCACGCAAGCCTGACAGATGACGAGTACACAAATCATTGCAAAATTCTGATCGCATCGGTGCTTTGGTCTCAAAGACTCGACAAAGACTCGAGTCACTCGACAAGCAGGACTCAGGACCAAAAGCGTCGAGTCTGAAGGCCCTGGGGAACCATCCATTCTCACAAACGCGAAGACCACAATGCCTGTCGATGTCGGTGTCGATGTCGAGTAGACCACCTTGACTCCGGTCCTCGAGTCTGATTCTGAATTTCATGGATATGCTTAAGGCTCTTGGGTCTGGACTTGGACTTGGACGTGAGAACATTACTAGCAGAAGGATCTGCGTTGTTGGCATGTACTGGTATCAGCTCCGATGGGGCACGGAAATTGGATTTTGGATTCGGTACCTGATATTTCTTCCATTTCATTTCGCTTTCATGCTTTCACGTACTGAGCCCTACTTAGGCCCTCTTAGGCCTCGTGCCCGAGTCGTGCGATTGACGTGGACGTTCCTGTGGGCCTGGGTCGGCATGGCCTGACACTCGGAATCTCAGAATCCGGTACGATTGCGAGTAATGGTGGAATACATCCTGCCTGCCAGAAGTACGAATTTGTTTCGGACAAACCAAAGCGCATCGCTCTTTTCGACGGTCGAGTGAAAGGTCTTCAGTCCGTTTCTTGTCATCCATCAGAATCGCGTTTGATCGGCAGATAAGGGAGGTGCAGGGGAGTCGAAGGAAGACGATCAACGATGTGTAGAATCTGTAGATGCATAGAATTGCATATCGGAGCCTCATCGAAATAGGCCTCCGTAGATTTTAACGGATAAGTACATTAGAGCAGAAAAACTAATAAGAGCGAGCATAAAAATCCACAACCTGTAGACAACATCAATCTCTATGCATAATTGACATCCATAAGGTACTCACCAGTCAACCCCTCTTTACCACAACCCTCTACCCACTCTCCACCTCCACAATCACCAATCACCAACTCGAAAAGAGAAACGAGCGAAACGGCAGGGATACTTTGGGTCTATGACCTTCGCTTCTCACTGGGAGATGGAGGTTGACTTTGTGATTGTGATTGGGATTGGGAAGGAGTAGGATGCGAGGGTTTGCTGGCGAGGAGCCAGAGACGGAGGTTGAGAGCAGCGGTAGTCATAGCGTATAGCTTATAGGTAGGTTTATGCGAGGGTTTTGATTGGGTCAGCGACTAAGACTGTAAATGGCGTGATCGTCAGCACGGCTAACAAACGTGAGGCATATAAGATAACATACTCAAAGCGCTGGGGTGTGCAGATAGGCAAAAGTGGACGATCACGAATCAAAGAAAGATTCGACACTCGAGGTGGTTGTTAGAGCTGGAATGAAAGAGAGCTAAGGGAGGAAGGGGTAGATAATCGGAGGCCCAGAAGAAAGCGCATGACCTGGATGGCCCATTCGCGATTGATATAGCACAATTGCGCGAGGTAATGCTCCATCAGGCAACGGAAGTGACGTGCATCCACTGTCTTCGCCGAGAAATCAGGTGCCAGGGCCGTCTCATTTCAGCAATTATCGATTATTCAGCGGAGGCGCTTTCCGCAAGGAGATTTACGAAGGCGAGAGTAAAGATTGGGGACAGGGGATGCCGGAGAGCTCCTGAACGCCGGATACACGTGGCGCTTGACGTGCTTCTTCTCAACGCTGCAACTGTAAATCCTGTCTCATATATAGGACTTGGATCGCCTTATTTGCCCATCCAACGGATCATCTATTTATCTGCGAAGATGACAACGCCTATACCATGCTGGACGGTGTACGAGTTTCCCGTCGGTGAGGCGTCTATGAACCGGAGGAAAAAACAGTCGTATATGGATATCCCCTCTTCGTCGGAGCGCTATCGATATCATATCATTCCACACGATTCCATTCGAATTCGGCTTCTTCGCGTTCCAGAGTCTGGATAACCTCGACCAAAAGGTTATTTCCGCCCACATCACTCGAGTCGAACTCCTTAGACCTTGGTAACAGGCTGGGCCCCGAACGCGTCCGTGGCCGTTTACGCTTTACGTCGAATTCGGAGGACTGGGCTGGACTGATATCAGGCCCTTTCGGTTTATTGGATATGGTACTGGTGGTCTGATTTCGTCGACTTCGATCAGCACATGTACAGCACAGGTTGGCTTGCCTCAAAGTTCCTCGAGATTATGGCCTTTCTATCTGCGGTAACCGTGACGAGATTCGACGTCGATGTGGAACCGGTGTCTATGCTAGGCGTACGCGGTATATGTGGGCCGACACTATCTGCCCGAGTACTCCAAGTCGTCAAGTGGAACCATTGTGGAGAGAAAGCAATTGCTCCCTTCTCTACATATGCATGCCATCGTACGACATGACCTACCACGACAATCCGAATCCGCATTCGCTGACGAAACCTGAACACGTGTCGTCTCTACAAACGTGCTCCAGTTGTACTCCAGCTCTCCCTCTTCTAAGGAGTTACTCCACTTCGCTATACCCATTGACAGCTCTCTACCTCCACTGGAACAGTGCCACCGTGAATTCTAGCAAAATCCACAGGCCGCCAGTGAGGCTGATGCAACGAGGATGCTATTCGCCTCGGTCACAGGCTATGTCAGAATAGCGCTCGTCTTATCATGATCGACTTCGTCCTCTATGTCTACGTGTCTTCCTCAAATCTCGCTGACATCGCTTCCTTCGTCTCTCTGGTAGAAGCGCCCGATGTGTGTTCTGTGTTCTGTATCTCGCATTTTACTTCGGGCCATGATTATTCATCCTTTTGACGCCTTTGTCGCAAGTGCGTCTTCTCCGATCTTCTGGCGTCGACACGATATACTGGTACATGCTTCCTAGCATTATAAGGTTTCGTGGTATATCTGTCTTATGCGAAGCTCTGCGATCGCTTCACTCTTCTCCGACTGTTCATAAGATCTCTATGCCAAAGACGTCCTATAGCCTATGTTCACCCCCGCGTCCACCAACGAGTTGCCTTACTTATCGATGCAGATATCATCCCGTCTGGTTTATCTTACAGTATCAATCTCGTCCGCGTGCATGCTCCACAAATGCTTCTTTTATTCCTTTCCTCCTGCTGTAGTCTCCAAGCTCGTTATTAAACGCATTCGTTCAACGCTTCAGGAGTTTCAGATAGCACTCGCTATGCTCAAGCAATCACCCTCGCTCACCACCATCAAATTAAAAGCACAAAATCACAACGCCGCACAGGCCGATCAGCAATAATGACAGAAAACGACAAAACTCGTGTCTATTCAAAGAAAATGCACGTGTATAAAGCAAAGCAAGTACTAGGAAATGCACATATGAAAAGAATATAATATGATAGAAATAGACGTTGCAAGTAAAGACCAATGTGATGTAGGAATAATGATATGATATGATATCGTTGATGATGGCGCATGAGATACGTGATACGAAAAGTACTCGGAAAAGTACGCGGAGAGTATTGGTCGTGACTCGTGATTAAGGAGTAGGAGGGATAAGCTTTGCAAGGAGATCGTCTAGTCGATATGGTTTGATCTACAACATATTCAGCGTTAGCGAAAGAAGACTTGAAATTCGATTGAACGTACGATGACGTCATCCATTCCTGCGTCTCGGGCGCTTTGAACCTGGCCTGCTCTTGCGTTGCCCGTCAATGCGAAGATCCTATTCCGATTTGGAAGTTCTCCGGATGCTTCCATTCTACGGATTTCGCGTACGGCTGTGTATCCGTCCCTGTGTATGTGTTAGAAGGGAGGATTTGAAGGAGTAGATGATGACTTACATTACTGGCATTTCGCAGTCCATCTAACAGAAAGAAAAGTCAGGGAAGGTCATTAATAGTGCGGATTGTACAAACCAGGATGGCATCGAAGTTTCGACGACCTTGCCCTGATCGAGCCATAGCTTCTATCTGATCGATCGCCTGCTTCCCGTTGGCAGCTAGGGACGTTCGGAATCCTTCTTTAGTGAGTTGTCGACTGTGGGTATGTCAGCGGGAAGATCAACTAAGTTGCTACTCGCGCTATACATACTTAAGAACAGTCTATATAGGAAATCAATAAAACAGCTCGAAGAGGCGTAGGAAGACATACCTGATTAATCAAATTATCTTCGGTAATCAATATACTGTTCAGCAGCGTCAATACTGGAGCCGGCATTGGCACAGCAAGACATACTGTGCATCACGTGAGATTTGATTAGGAAAGGCAGATTTGGCGGTGAGACGTTGCTTTGAGTTGCGCGGTAGTTTTGAAATCGGGAGGCCATGGGTACTTGCGGGGACAGTTGACGCGGTAATAAAGAATCGGAAGGTAGCGCCAGATCCGTATTCGCTCTCGACCTGGTTGACGCTTTAGCTTCCGATCATTCCTTCGCAAAGCCAACGTACCCCGATTGAGCCACCCATCAAGTGGCATAACTGACGTGATACGAAGAGGCCTAATCCGGAACCTCCAAACACGTCATGAGAATTCTAGGTTCGGCGTAAGACTCGTCGTGCACAGCAAAAGGATACTTACGGAGCCTTGTTGGAATCTGAAAGAGATTCAGAAAAGACAAAGGTAAATAAACGAGGCGCCATACCTCTTGAAAAGGAGCGCCAAATCGCCCGGATCTAGACCTGGCCCTGAATCTTTCACAGCGACGCATAGGTACACTGGATTCACGGATGTGAAGTCAACATCGCAATCTCCTATATCTTCCGGAACAACACATGTCGTTTCCGAAGGCTTCACAAATGATACATCGACCTGGACGCCGATTGTTCGATCCCCGACGGAGGTGTCAGTGAATTTGATAGCGTTTGACAGCCTAGGTAAAGTTTAACACAGGGGAGCGAGGGACGCGAAGGTAAGTTACAAATTCGTTCTGGAGGATTGTGAGATTGCGCTTGCGGGTCGTCCGGAAAAGAACTTACATCACTTGAGCAAGGCGCGCCTTGTCGGTCTTGATTTGTTGAGGTGCCAACGCCTGGAGACTTTGACCGAATCTTAGATTCATGTTGATACTCTTCCTGTGATCCGGAGCGAAGACAGTGAATGACAGATAGCACTGAACGACTACCATGACTTACATCTTGACTTCGTTCCGGAATATGGAAATGATGCGCTCGACCTCGGCTTTCAGGTCGAATTCAACAGGCTGGATAGACAGAACGTTAAGCTGTATTCTGGACAATGAAAGGACGTCGTTGGCAATGCGCTCTTGAGCTAGACCGCACTGACAGAAGGTCTCAGAACATGTCTTTCGGCCTGAGGCAAGGATGACGTCACCTGATAGATCGCGTCGAGGGCTTCCAAATCTTCATCGATGTGCTTGATTAACGCCTCCGAAGGTTCAAAGTGTGACCCGGAGTTGATACTTCGCGCCAGGGTTTCCCGCAGATTGGTAAGATTGGAGCGAACTAGTGAACTGCAGTTGATGATGGCAGATACTGGCTGTCGAAGCTCGTGAGATGTTACGTCGATCAAAAGTTCTATCATATCAAATCAGCGCATGACTCGAGCGATGTGAGGATGGATGTACCTTGACCGCGTCGTCTTTCGTCGGCTTCCTGACGTTGTGCCTCGGCCTCTTCGGCTCGCTTCCTTGCGTTTGCTTCTTGAGCCAAAGCGAGTTCCAGTCGAGTAGCCTCAAACATTCGACGTTCCGATATATCCGTGATAGTACCTTTCTCGGAACATTAGTCTGGGACCTTTTCGTGAAGATTGTACGAACCGATCATCCCGTCTAAATATTCTTAGAATGATTATCCCTGCAGTTCGAACCCAAGTTGCACTGACCGACGACACCATTGCTCATTATGAGAGGCTCGATGGAACCCTTGGTCCATCTGCCATTCTTCCAGCCTAGGAAAGAGCTTAAGATGGAGGACCATCAAACGATGCATAGATGACGAACGCATTTCGAGCGAGGCGCTAGATAGTTCCTCGAATGCCTTCTTCCATATGGTTGCAACTTCGTCCGTGAACTCGGGATCAACACTAGATTGGAGAGATGTCAAGACGATCTTAGTAAGATCCCGAGGGTGATACCTTGCAAGCCATTCATCTGGAGTCTCTCTCGGATGACCGCTATACTCGAAGAATTTGTCATTTGCTTAATGATGATGGGTTAGAAGGCGTCGGGGATTATATGGAAGCGCTCACCGTAGGTGATACTACAATGTTGGATAAGTACGTTTTAGCGCTCCAGATGCCACGTCACTTACTGCCCAGACATGTCCGCTCTAAATGAAGGGATTCAATATCAGTAACCAGGATTTTATCAAGAAGAGATAGCACACCTAGCTATCCCGACCGGTGATAGATCGGATATAAGCTTGATCTCCTGGGTTCGAAGTCTAGGAAATCAAGAAGTACCGGGAACACCAGAGTAGTAAGAAGTACCTACTCGAATTTTGCTTCAAGTTCGATTCTGCGCTTTCCGAGTTGAAGCTGTAGATTCGCGCGAGCAATGAGTTCACGTCCTTTGAAAGGTTTGGACAAATAACTGATGAGAACGATGCGTCAGACATAACCGGAACTACGCGTCACGAGACGAAAGGGACAGACTCATCGGCGCCGGAAAGCAAGCCATCAACTCTGGCTTCATCACCCGCTTGAGCCGTCAATAGGACGACGGGGACCAAACCTAAGACTCAGCGGGAAGTGACCGGTTCTCGCGTGTCGAAGGATGGATGTCACATACGAGTGACAGGCCTTTGCTTGAGCGCCTGCAACAGTGCATACCCGTCCATTACCGGCATCATTCGATCAGTAAGAACAAGGTTGGGTATAACCTTGTCTACCAGCTCGAGAGCATCTTTGCCGTTCGCTGCCTCCATTATTTTACAATATGGCTCGAAGCTTTGAAGATCAATAATCGTTTCGTATGCGCAGAATAAACGCGCTCACAGTGATCGGATGTATCGCCTCATATCCGCATTGTCGTCAACTGCATGAAGAACTTATGGTCAGGGTCGACTAGATAGTACTTTCGGTCTCGGCTCACCTAGTAAAATGACGTCATTCCGGTCGAAGAAGAGCATGCTTCTGTCGACTCTACTTCCTTCGCTCGATGTTACACTCGCGGTCGTACTAGCAACGCTGTCTCCTCCGCTGGCCGTGCTCATCTCATCCGGCGTGGGTTCACCGCCACTGAAGAGATTATTTTGACTCCATAAATTGGCCTCATCGATGATTCCGAAAGCATATTTTCTCGAAGAGAGCGCTGATCCCACGAACTCTCGCCCTTCGTGCTCTTCTTCAATCAACTCGTGGGAGAAGTGGCCCTTGCCCAAAGGTAAGGAGACAGTGAAGACACTTCCGTGAGAACCATCGGATGATTCTTCGGCCGTTTGGGACTCGATGTCAAGGGTTCCATGATGAAGGTTGATCAATTCGCGGGTTAACGAAAGGCCGATTCCGGTTCCTTCGTAACTTCTCGAGATCGACTACAGGGTCCGGCATCAGCGGATAGTCATTTCCGACACATGAAATACTGACTGTCACGCGGTGAAAACGCTCCCCGATTTTCGCAATGTCACTCTGTGGGATGCCCACACCAGTATCTGCTATAGTCAACAGGACCCTGGAGCCTTCGGTGTAGACTCGAACGGCAATCGTTCCGGTCAGAGTATCTACACAAGCGGGTCAGAATTTGGGTAATCTTAGGGGCCTACAACGACGAACACTTGAATGCATTCCCTATCAGATTGAAACATATCTTTTCCCAGAAGCTACAGCAACAATGTCAACAATGTTGGGAAGGAAGCATTGCGCGTCGGACTTACTCGGGATCCAGATATACGGTCGCATCTCTGTCTCGAGGACAATCAACGATGAACTGGATCATAGAATCAGCATCAGTGAAAAAAGCGAAAACAGGGGCCGAACCTCGAGGTTGTTTTTCTCTATTGTGCCTCTGAAGAGACTTGCTAGGTCTTCGGTGAATTCCCCGATTCGGACGGGTCTGAACCGCCCCACTAATTTGCCTGCTTCGATTCTCGAGAAATCAAGCAAGCTGTCAACCAGTCTTCCTAGCCTAGCCACATTGCGCTGCATCATCTTCAGTTTCGTCTTGGCTGCGCCGTCGACTGTCGTCATCTCGAGTATGTCTTGAAGTGGAGCAGCAATAAGTGTTAATGGCGTTCGCAATTCATGAGATGCGTTAGAAAAGAAGGCGGATTTAGCAGCGTCAAGAGATTGCAGTTCTTTGTTTCGTTGAGCTTCGGCTTCTTGATGGATTATGGAGCTCAAAGCCGTCCCAAGATTTGTACGCATCATATCGACGTAATTAGCATATTCAGGATCATAAGGGCCGCGAGAGTTTACCCTACGATATAACACGAGAAACGGGTAAGTAATGGATCTGGAGTCGTAGGAAGGAACATACCCGAGAATCATTATTGCGACAACTCCGTTGTCAGCATTTCTCGCGCCTTTTGCGGAACCGCCATTCTCATCTTCCATGGCTTCATCGTCGATTACGCTCGTACTAGACGAGCCCCGCGCGCTTCTAGCAGTGCTTTCTTCGACAACGATAGGGACAACAACGGCCTCCCTTGGATGTTCGCCCCAGCCTCTCTTTTCTAGGCCACTAAGAACCTCGGGCGGAAGATGGGGTATATGAACAGGTTGACGAGTCTGGAAAACAGTCTGCAAGTTCCAACTGAATGATTGCGACCGTCCAGAGGAGGAAGAGTAGGAAAGGGATGAACCGTAGGTGTCACGTGATTGATTTAGGGACGCGTCACGAGTCGCGAAATCGAAAGATTTCGTAGTTGTAGTCAAGTGATTAGACAGGTTTGATGAATTGGTATCCCTTGCACCCGCGGAAGAGAGCAAAGAGACCGCTTTACCAGGTTGCGGGCTGGCGGACATGGAAGAACGACGAGAGGCTGTCTGCGACGAATCAATGGGCAGAGGTGAATACGTCCGTTGCAGCATGGGATATGAAGAAGGCTGGGAAGCGAGAGACATCTCTGGGGTTGTCATATTGGAACTGGATGCAATCGCAGAATTCTGAGGGATAGGATGGAGTTCATGGCGTAACGTTCGTACACTGCCGCTTCCGCTCCTCCCCGAATACTCGCTGAAGCTCATATTCCGCCGCGAGGACTGTCCGCGGCTGCGCGTATCTTCTTCTCCCTCCTCCAGAAGTAAAGCCGAGTTCTTTCTGAGGGAACCACGCGTCAACATACTTCCTGCTTCTCTCTCCACGTCGTCCACATCCATTTCGTCGATCACTTCTTCATCCGAATTGTCAGAAGCCCCGCCTCCTTCCGAAACCGAACCGTGTTGCCCGATGGCTTCCATCTCGTCCACCCCGTCCCTGTCCCAGGAGCCTATCCTCATGTCGTTTATGGAGCGGACATTCCGTAACGTTATATTGGGGACAGAAAAGTCAATGCGCTCCGGGAAATATGGGTGTTCCGAAGGTATGGCGTAAGCGCTTGCAAGACTGAGACTGACATTAAATGTTGATTGAGGGCCGGCTGTCGATATAGTCGAAGATGAACAAGAGGAGTAATAGAAAGCCGCGAAGGGAGTACTGAAATCAGCACATTGACGTCAGGGAATTGCATGTATGAAATTATCAAAGGCGGCGACATACTCGATGGAGTTGCACTCCAGTGCTTGGACCACGTTTTTGGCGAATTCGTGACGTGTCTGAGCCATGACAGCTCTCTCGATGACCTTCTGAAGGCTAGCAATCCTTCGCGCCGTGATAACCTTCTGAGTGGTCTCTGTTGGTATTCGTCAGAATTTTTTACGCAGTCGAGATCGCGTCGAAGCCACAGACCGAAGGTTAGATTGACTAAACCACCAACAGTCCCGTCTTCCTGCATCACAGGAGCCCAACTCCACGAATGATAAGTTTCTCGTGCCGACATCTCGTCTCCTAGATTATTGAAGAATAAGAGATCATCTAATTTTGCGATGCTTTCTCCGGCCAATGCGCGCGTCGCAAGTGGTCCGATCGTGTCCCATATCTCGCCCCAACTGACTCGACCCTTCTGAGCGAATATGGAGGGATGTTTGGAGCCAGACATGGTCGCATAAGCGTCATTGTACAAAAGTACCAATTCGGGACCCCACCATAGAGCGGTCGGATAGATCGATGATAGAACGTAAGACGTCGCCGTTCGCAAAGACTGGGGCCACTGAGCATAGGAAGGAAGGCCAACGGATGGCCAATCAAATGCCTCTATCCGCCGAGCCATTGAACCAAAAGCATGGTCCTTGATCTCGAAAGGACGCGGGACGTGTGCATGAGATGATGGGTGGAGGGACGCGTGTGGATTTTGGGGACGACCAAAGGAAGGGAGATCAGAGAGCTTGAGGGTTGGAAGTCGCGCCTTCAAGCTCAACCGCGAAGAAACTGATGATTGGGGAGACGGGATGGGAAGTGTTTGGGAAGGGGTGGTAAGGAGCACGATGTAAGTCTGCAGGATAGTAGTCTTCGACATAGCGAACTCTACGGATGTCGTAGAGGCCGTCCTCAGCGATACAGTGAGCGGGTCAAGCTCGGAACCCGTGTCCAGCCACGACCCGAATCGAGAAACATCCTCAAGACTGTCAAAAGCCCGAACAAAGTCGAATGCTCTGTTTTGAAGCAGAGGTGCTGCACGTCTCTCCCTATCGCCCAGAGCCAGACGCATCCTATGCTCAGAGTCCTTTGCTCCAATATCCAGGTATCGATAGAACGCTCGATTCGCCCAGACGGGGGCCAGCGATATGCCGACCTGGCCTGCCAGCTTCGAGCCGCTGAATATGCAGCATGGATGCGGATAAGCCGACAAGAACGACACCGTCGGGTGGTTTTCGAGCTGTTCATCCATCGTCGACAAAAATTATCGACGCCCAGGCCCGCCGACGTCGACGTTGAAGGCCAGGGTGAAGCGCCCCACCTTTAGTTTCTCGTTTCCGAGCCTTCCGAACATTCCCAGGCGTTTCCATATCAGGCATTTCCGAGGGATCAACCAATGACGTACGGTCGATCCTCCCCCGTTCGATCTCCAAGGCACGAAGACCGGCTTCGAGTGAATTGGTTTCGGCTGTGGAACCTCGGCTCGGGTACAAACTCTGCCGGAGGGCCGCCTGTCATCCCACAACAACTTGCACAAGTCTTAAGATCGTTGGCGGTGCGACGGGCGAACCTATCTCCTCTTCCGGGCCTCCCAATAATGGACAAAACTGTTAGTATCTTGAATCGTGATTTTTTGGTGACTTTATTTCGTCGTACGTTCGACTCTCGAAATATATATAATGATCACGTGAGTAGCTAGGTAGGTTTCTACAATTATTGTGTGGATTCTGGTGGATGAACTCCGTCCTACAGGCTACAGAGTGTGCCCTTTAAAGGCGTATGCAGTCTTAACAATTTGAAACAGTCAAGGGTTAATCGATCCGAGGCAATTCATCGAAAATATTCTCTGCTCAGTCGTTGCAGACTTGCAGTCATGAAATGCCTGCCAGTGTGGACTACAGTAATCCTTAATCAGACTACTGGAAAGTAATAACTGGGATTGTCACAATCGTCCCTGGCATTTCGGAACCCCCCATAATTCCTCATGAAACTCATCAACCTGCGGAAACGTTCCCGAATACAATAATCATCGAACCAGGTATATATGACGCTCGCGCCTACAAGGTCATCGAATCCATAAATTACTACAACTATTCCAGCGCCAATGCCGCACTACAGCATTTTATCTATTCTTCTTCTCTTCCCAAACCCTTTGAAGGGAAACAAGGTGACAGCAGAACGGACGATTCTCCGCTCTGATTCCTCCGGAGAGAAGCACGCTGTACGTCATTCGAAAACCTGTCGAATTTCTGGCTCGCTCGCTCTTGATACTTCGTGAGCCTGACTTTCTTGATATTTTCAGGCGGGAACGGGATAGGGATGCTCTGTTTCTTGGGAGTCGAGTACAGAGGGGGACTCGGAGGAGGAGTGGCGGTCATGCGGGTGGGCGTGATGACGGGAGGAATAACAGGTGCATCTTCTGGCACCGCCGGTGCCGGTGTCCACGTTGGGTAAAAAGTGGAGTAGAGAGACGGATCGCCACTCAACTCAATGATTCCTGTGGAGGCGGAATTGGAATAATTTCCTGCCTCAGTAAGAGTAGAGTGTTGCTTCCGAAGTTCGGAGAGTGAGTGTTCTGCACTTTCCATCCTCTCGGTAGTCCAGCTCAGTATATCTTCGAGCTGAGAGACTCGCTGCTCCAATTCTTTGGCTCTGCCCTCGGATTGTCGCTTCGTATGCGCTTCGAGTTCTTCGATCCTCTCTTCCCTTTGAGCGACGACCCAGCGCAGACTCTTATTCTTCCTTCGCTCAGCTTCGAGGAGGACGCTAAGCTGCTCGATCTCCTTTGCCAGATCTTCGGAGTTGGCGTTGGAAGAACTGAGAGATTTCACAGAAATACTGTGAGTGGCATCGATGGTGGGACTGAAGACCGCGTCGCAATGAGGGGTGGGAGGTTCCGGAGCGGTTGTGAATGAAGGCGAGTTGGCTTTCGACATCTCGAGTCGGACTGACGATACGGTGGATCGGAATACTTAGAAGAAATGGAAGACTGAAAACTGAAGAGAGACTGTTTCCCCCCTGGTCCATCCTTAAGAAGGTTTTCCATGCCACTGCACGATCGAGTTGGCAGGAATCATCGTGATAGCCAATTGTCTGAGAGGACTTGAAGAGTGCTGTTAACGATAGTTTTTGTTCGAGATCTGTCCTTTTCCTTTTGAACGCCTTGTTACTTGGGTGATAACAGCTGCACGATGGCAAATATGGAGGAGAACAAGGCGACGGTCAAACATGCCGATATATCCGTTAGGAGCGGAGAACGCCGAACACATGCCACGACATGCCACGTAAGACACGAGGACGAACCATACAGTATACAAGTATGTATCATTAGGAGAGAGAAGCTATGCAGTGATCTATGAGCACAAATGGAAAAGGTGATCTAGATGCGTATGATTACAGTCCGCCAAGGCTGAGATGTGAACAGACGGAATAAAATACCCTAAAAGCCAATGAAAATCCCAAGAGAGAGACAGTCCGTGTCAGGAAGAGGAACGACAAGGTGAGGTCTAGGTGACAATCTCCTTGAGATATCCTTCCGTCCCGTTACTAAGGAGCCGGATCCTCTCTAATGTAGAGTCGACCAGCTGTTCCTTCCAGTCGTTATTCCTATTACCGACGATGTCACTCTTGCCGTCTTTCGTCTGTATAACGACTTGGGGGTACACGCTGAGGGTTTTAACGCGATGCATTTGTGCAAGGTCCTTCATCGCGTGATCGATTGGTCGACTATAAGCAATGTCTGGTGAACGGAGATGGCGAATAAGTTGCATAGCTCCTCGTCGAGAGACTGCATAGGCATGGGTGCATAGTGTGTGGTGCATTAATCTCAGCTTGCTTGAGCCGGGGAGAGGGGCACTTCTGTACTCTTCGGACCAGCAGTGACCTTGGGGACAATGAGCTTACGGAGACTGGAAATAGAATGATTCACATACCGAGCATGACAATATCCCAATCTGGAGGAAGTGCGGGCCACATCGTGCGAAGCTGGGCCTCGATGTCGAACTCCATATCAACGTCATCCTCTAAGACAATCGCGACGCTCTCGCCCTTCTCAATCATCTGCCTCCATATTCTCGCATGCGAATCCCAACAGCTTATCATTGGAAGGGTCAAAGGAACTCGCTTATACTGATGATTCAGTACGACAGTCGTCATGATTTTGTTGTCGTCTTTGGGCGGTAAAGGATGTTCAGCCTCCCAAGCCGCGTCGGGGGGATCCAACGTCCAATAGTCCGCGCCTGAAATTCCAATGGGATTTTGGAGGGGATCGGCGTAGTTTTCAATCAGGTCCTGCGACCATGCGAATGGGAAAGCGTGATAAATGAGATGGTCGCTGGAGTTGGCATCAGGGGTAGGCCAGTCCTCAGGTCGAGCGTCGTATTCGTCTATACGAGGGCGCTGCCACTTCACTCGCTCCATGATTTTCGCAACTCTTGCACTTCTGAAGTCGGTGGCATCGATGAAAGTGAACTGAAGGTCGAGCGCTCGAGCGATGGAACGCATGAGCTCCTGTCGATCCGTCCGTCTCGCCAGACTGACAACATAGATACTGTCCGCCACACCTAGCGTTTTTGAGTGCGGGAGTTTGTCAGTTGGTCTCACTGAAGCTATCTGAGCTCGATAGAGGGCGTCGTTGTCTGTGGATGAGGAGTAGGGGTACCATTGATGGTCGTCGGAAGAAGAAAGGACCGAAACGATGTACAGGAGGCCGACAACGATGGCAATAATCGCAGCACGACGCTTTCCAACGCGCTCGAGCATTCTAGGAGGGCGTAAAAGAGGTGAACGGGGCGGACGAAAAAGTTGGCGAGCCATCCACCGCCAACGCTTAAAGCCAGGTGGTCTTATGTAAGCACGCAACCTGGAGCGTTCCTCGATCGAAAGCTGACTAAGCCATGCCACAGCCGAACCAACCCGAAACAGCTCCCGAAACTCGGAACCAACTTTTAATGCATGTTTCATACAGAGATGGGACATTTTATACGAGACAATTTGAGTACAAGGACACGGCCGTATATCACAGTAAATAGGCGGAGAAATCGAATGCACCAGCCGAAGCGCCCGCCGCTTGTGCAGCTGACTCCAAAGTTGGCCAAGAAGGATCAGTAACACCAATTTCGAAATCGCTTCCGTACTACATTGATTTCAGATGCGTCAGTGAGTGATTTCCGTCAACCAGTCATCCAATGTATACTCACGTGAGGATCAGCGTTGGGTAAAACTTGCCAATACATCCAAGGCACACCAGCGGCGGTGATAGCACTTGCCCATGTTTGTATATTACTGTTACGAGCGCTGGTGGAAAGGGCAGTCCCACTTGGACAGTTATTATTTGCGGTGTTGTAGTAACATGCTCCCCTAGATCGCCAAACATATGAGCTTTTATAAACCGAAAGTCTGCGTGGATATTTACCATTCTTCGAACAACAACTTCTTCCCAGCGCTCTGAGCTTGTTGGACGTATGGCTTGAGAAGAATGAGTATGGAATAGGTCATTATCTTGCGAGAAAAAAGCTTACTGCGATAGCGCTCTGAACAAGATCTCCAGTACCATAAGCATGGATTGAAATGACATCGAGAGCGGCGCAGCTGAACCAATCTGGTTGAACAGACTCGGACTGCATATGCCGTCAAATAATCTTCGAAGTGATAAAGAAACATCGTCATACCAGCCAACTCTCGCCTCCAGTCACGACGAGAATCTTGCAGCGTATCAGTATGATTTCCGGCCTGCGTGAAATTCAGGAGTAACTTACACCGCTATTCGAACCGAGGACGTTCTTAATAGTGGTAGCACGGTCGCATTGCCTGGGATAACGTCTGAGTTTTCTTGTCAATCTCCTCGATGTCACTGACCATTGTTGATGCGCAGTGATATAATCCGATCCCTGAATCGTACAGTCAGCACTGCTTGGCAGACTCAAAGCACCAACTTACCTTTCCGATCATCGCTTCATTCTCAGCCTGAGAACCACCTTCAGTACGGAAGAGAAATTCTCAAGTGCGCTTACCTCAAATGCGAAGATATATTGAGGCAATTGAGACCAAGGTTTTCCGACGGTGGTGTGCACATGGTTCAGAATGTGAACAAGTCGGTTATCGAACTCCTGCTGGGGAGCGGTCCTGAAAGGAATATTCGCTGAATTATGCAGCCTTGACCGGACGATGAAATACCTCACTGTTCGTAAAAATAACCAGTCCCGTACCAGGCACCATACACATCGGGACGCGACAGAGCATCTGAGATATTTCAGCATCACAGACTGGAGATCTTACGATATAAGACTAACTGAAAGAATGCATGCTTATGAGCAGTTTGATTCCATAACTATGAGCGTTGACCATGACGCCGTCAAGAAGATTCAAGACGGTATCGTCGAAGGTTCCGATTGCATTGGGCTCCAAATCCGGGAAGCTCGTGATAGTTGTACCTTTAGTTGTTGCAGTGGATTGACCATCGAGCCAAACCCTTAGGACCTTCATGTTCGCTATAGCGGACCGTAAGTTAGCCTTGTTCATAACAGTGAATTCGGCGAGTTTCTAACCGCTTTGCATAGCTGAGAAGAGAGTATGCTGGTCATTCGTCGACAATCCAGCTGCATAATACAGATTTGCCCCAGCAAATGAGGTTTGTCCTGACGAGCCACATGAAGCAGCAAAGACGCTAGCAATACTGATGGCGGCGACGGTTAAATATTTGAGAGCGAACATCGTTGTGAGGAAGCGTTCGAGGTATGAGATATGATGCTTGTAAGTCTCCTTTTAAACACTTTGGAGCAGAATGAGACTTCGCCTCTGCTCTCAGATAGGAGAGAAGAAAACACATTATTCCGTCGGACTTTTGGGAAGACTGGTACGCATGATTCAGTAGTCGGCACTCTACACGAGGTCAACTGAGGGAACCCGGATTACTCTGCAGGTACTAACAGTCACGGCACAACATTGAATGACTATCCGACGCGAGATGACGGTATTGAGGATGAAATGAGCTGTCCAGCAAATCAGATGCTCGTGAACTGAGATGGGTTGGCCGCTGCGATGCGCTGAGGACCGGATACCACCCTGCCTTCGTCACAAGACTGCTTCAAAAAGGTGGATGATTCCAGAAGCGTATCTCGCAAGGTGAGATTTCGGAATAAATATGCAGATAGAGCACGAGAGCAGATAAGACAACATGGCAGCGAAGAGTTCTGATTAGATGGCAGTGAGCCGTCAACGCGTCGACGATCTTCAAGGAATCCCAGAATGCCGGGCCGTCAAATCAGAGTGCTCTGAGCGCTTCGTACGGTACATGGTCTTTTAGACTCCGACTAGCAGAGTACTAAAAATAGATGGTCTGAAAGCTCAAACGGGATATCAGATACGAACTCCGCTTCAAATCGTCTCCTGCAAGCCCGTCAAAACCTGGTCATTCCTGGCGACAGGACCTCAGTAGCTGCAATCACACACCACTGACGATGAATGTGATAGATCTGCATCCGGTGTCGTCCGACGTTTATCGTACAGGCATCAAGCCCTCATGATCTGTCAGTTGACTCTGTACCAAGTCTCCAGCTCAGTATGGCAGCCCAGATGTCGTAGACACCCTCAAATTTCTAGATTTTGATCGCCCCGAAGATCTCCTTACAATTGTCCCGGTATAACTTTGGCTCTAAGTCCCCAGTATTTCTGCTACACCCCGTCTGCTAGTGTTGAGGGCACTGCTCGAACGATATATGTCTTTCCCTATGAGTATACCTCAAAGGTCATTCCTGACATCTGCAATAGAGTCTCTGAGCTTAAAAGTCGGCACCATCTGAGAAGTCCTATTTAGTTAAGATTTTCGAGCTCTGTTCGTTTATCTCGCCCTATGAAGGTCGGAGAACTAGTGAGGTCCGTTTAATCGCCTGACGTCCGGACCTTTTTTCTAGATACTCCGATAGCTTCAGGAACCAAGCTGTCTACTGTGGAGACTGTAACTCTAAGAGTAACATTCGCCTGCGCGTCAATTCGCACGATCTAGACCACGGCTCCACTGTCGACGACTCTGTCGTTCTTCGTACCTTGTGGTCGAGAGCATATTCGCCAACTGGAACATCTCAGAGACCCGTTCACGGATTTTACTGGACGGACCATCCAGTTCCAGAGCTATCGGAGCGCGCAGGTAACTGAGATACGAGCCGGACGAACCAACATGATCAACCTCAATCAATAGTGTTGTTGTACAATAGTCACTTCAATGGGCAGTATTTCAGATTACAGGAACTGCAACTTAATTGTCTGTAATAGGCAAATCTTGTACTCTACCAGTCGACTAGTTACCTTGCTTAGCCCATCTATGATATCAAGATATGTAGTCATAATGTAGATAGTAATGTAATCGAGACCGGAGAGTAAAGAGTATCTGGTTCAAAGGCTAACTTCCTTGTATTCCTACTTCCGGATTCTTTATCACTAATCTGTATTGGGTGTTATATATGAGACGATCGAGCCGTAAGATTGGGGCTTGTAGCCCAATCTCACCATCAATCACCAACGTTAATAAGCCAAGTGAGAGGATGGACGAAAAAATTGCACCATAGTTTTGCCTTCAAGTTGTGAGGAATAGAGCTATATTCGAGCCTTCGCTGCCGGCTGAGCGTTTGAACTTTGAAGCAGA
Source organism: Sistotremastrum suecicum HHB10207 ss-3 (assembly GCA_001632355.1). Classification (NCBI taxonomy): domain Eukaryota; kingdom Fungi; phylum Basidiomycota; class Agaricomycetes; order Sistotremastrales; family Sistotremastraceae; genus Sistotremastrum; species Sistotremastrum suecicum. Next base: position 26,634 of record KV428057.1, on the reverse strand, counting down.
TGTTCCGCATGAAGGATAAAATTACTCTCAAGTTCGCGCCACTTCGTCGTCAAACCCGCACAGTGTGCCCTCATCATAGCGTAGAGCAACGAGCATGATGAATGAAGGGTCTAAGTACGCCTTGCAGTCGTCGCAACAACTCGCAACAAGAACGGCACCGATCTCATTCGTGTGTCAGGTACTTCAGCCTGTCTGGGACAGGAAAATCGAGGTCGTGAGATCCGAGAAGCCTTCGGCGAGATCTCCGGAAGCCTGAGTCGCATGATTTCATTAGCAGTCAAGTATGTTGAGTCGGTAACCCTTTCACTGAGATTTTTGTTTGTCCCTGTAAGGCTGAGTCTTCGGTTTGAGCGCGAAGTCCGTCTTGAGGAACTTAACTGCAGTGGGAAACGTCAAACCATTTCGGGTTCGCCGGGACGCAAAGCGTGAAGACGCTAATTGAAGGCGTCGGCGTCCCGTACACCAGCAACGCACTAGCCGCTTGGCCGTGCACAGAAGGGCCATCAACGGGCATGCTGAAGAAATATTAATTTGATTTGTCCGGCTGACCGGAAATTAAGGTGGCGGGGATTTCTTCATCTGGGCTTCTGTAATTCCTTAGCTCGATCCGAGTTTCAGATAGATGAGGACCGAACTGCGGAACAAGTTCAACAACTCCCTACCATCATATATGGCTCCGTTTTCGGCTCGTTCAAGAGCTTGGCCGATAATATCTTGAAGGATTTCACTAACTGTCATTTTTCTGCTGCGTGCAGCTTGACATGCCTGATAGACCTGCCTGTTCAGGAAAGACAGGGCCTGCGGCCTGAGAGAGCGTGGACGTCGGAGTCAGAAAGTTCAACTCTTCCCGTGGTTCCCCACATTGAGCCCACGAGTCTCTCATCCGCAGCAGCGTCTAGCCTGCTGATTGCCTGCTTTTCGGCTCAGAAACGACAACTGCGCATGCATCTGTAGCCATGCCGTCCACGGCGACGTTCTATTGAGCAACCAACAACTGTCAAATCAGTCTTATGTTCGGCGCAAGTTTTGGCGCTCGTTTGAAACTGTCGAACCCCGACTATCAACGTCGGACGTGCGTCTCTCGGTGTCTGTGTCTAGGGTGCTTAAAATCAGCTCCAATGGTTTCCCCTATTAGCCATGCACTGGCTTCGGAAGACGTTCAATGAGCTCAATATCCACCGCAGTTCTCTCTCACGGTTATTATTTTGAGCTTTCTCACACGATCTGTCCTTGTTGATTGGGCCGTGGTTTTCCGTGAGAGTGAATTTTGCGGGCTTCCTGGAGCTGAGGCAACGGTGCGCCTTCGGTCGGTAACGACTCCAGATGATATAAAAGACTGAGGGTACGACTTTCTCTCACTCCCCACTTTTTTCCCGAAACTCACCTCCCCCTCAGTTCAACAATGCGTGTTTCCACCACTCTTGGTTTCCTCTCTGCTGCTGCCCTTGCTTCAGCAATCACTCAAGTTGTAAGTCGTTCGTACGAATCGATCACGATGTTGGCTTTAACAAGTTGCAGGTCGAAGTCGGCACTGGGTCCAATCCTTTCAACTTCAACCCCAACAACTTGACTGCCGCTGAGGGAGATGTCATCCAATTCGTCTTCTCTGGTGCCCCCGGTCTCCATAGCGTGACCCAATCCAACTTCGCCAATCCTTGTCAGCCTCTCGAGGGTGGCTTCAACTCTGGCTTTGTCTCTGTTGCCGCTGGCTTCACTGGACCCTTCGTCGAATACGAGATCACTATTACCAACGCTTCTCAGCCCATCTGGGTATGTCATTCGAAGTTCCTTGTGATCATGATCGTTGTTGACCACGAGACATAGTTCTACTGTGCACAGACCAGTCCCTCTCCTCATTGTATCGCCGGTATGTCCGGTGTCATCAACGCTCCTCCTGGCAAACCTTTGTCGGCCTATCAATCGGCTGCCAGTGCCCTGGCTGCTCTCCCTACCGTAAGCGTTTCCTCCTTTCGGCGATACAATTATCCTGACGCGTCTCTCAGCAATCTCCTTCTCTCGCCGCTACCGGAGGTGTTGGTGTCTCCATCTCCGCGCCCCCCGCCACTGGCAGTGATGCTGCTGCAAGCACGACCGTTCCTCCTTCTGCCTCCGCAACCGGTGGATCGAGCTCCTCCTCTGGCTCTTCGTCTTCCGGAGGATCCTCCTCTTCAGGCGGAAGCTCATCTTCCACTAGCGCGCCCGCCGCCACTTCTTCCAGCGCCGCCGCTGGCACCAAGGCCGTCAGCGGTCTCGTTGCCCTCGCCGCCGCCGCCGTTCTTGGATTGTCCATCTAGATTATATTCGAACATAGATGATCTGACCGACTGGCTCAAAATGCGTCTCCTACCTATCCACGCCCATTCATGTAGAATTCTCTACCTATTTTCCGTAATGAACATTGCTCTTTCTTGTCACGAACGTTGCAGGGTGCTGGTGTCAGCGTGAGCCCTCTCAGGGTCATAACGCGCCATTACGACACGCGTCAAAATGGCTCATAAGACCGCATAGATTTTCTTCGAGCTCTGCGGGAGACTTTACCCATTTGGAGATAGGCCCTGAGCCAAATGTATCTTGTTTCATTCGCACCGTGGGGTAGATGCCTCATGGACTGGCAACACACCGATAAGGGCTGTGAATGATTCGTTATAATAATTGTCCGATGCATTGGTAGGTGATCCGACGTTCTAACGCTCTTTCGCATGTTATCTTTGGATTCTATCAATACCTTCGAGGACCCTCGGTGTCTTGAGAAGAAATCTTGTGGAGAGGGGTATGAACGTGTTGGCTGTGAGACCGAATTCGAGCAAACGGTTCATTACGATCAGAAGAAAATGAGCTCGATCAACGAGGTGTAGATTACATCCATATCCATGAGCAGAAGGGGAAAGAATAATGACATGACATGACGAGATAAAAATGACAAACAGTGATGTAGAGATGCAAGAATAAAGATCAACGCAAAAATAAACAGCTACACAAAATATCATGATCAGTATAGTATCGTGCAAGACATTTCCTATGCGATGAAAAATTGGAACTCTAGATGAGATGGGTATATGATTAGTTCGTGGCGGAGGGTACTCCGCGTAGCTTTTCAATCAGTTCGGGAAGCTTGTAGGGTTTTATCTGCCATTATCCTCATGTTAGCACTGGCGAAGGACCGACTGCAGCGAAAGACGTACGAAGACGTCGTCCATTCCAGCATCGCGCGCTGCCTGAACCTGGCCGGATCTTGCATTCCCTGTCAAGGCGAAGATCTGATTTCGTGCCGGAAGCTCGCCTGAAATCTCGAGTCGTCGGATTTCCCGAGTCGCGGTGAGGCCGTCCCTACCCGAATACAGTAAGCGTCAGCGTCATGAGCTTAGCGCAATACTAACATAACAGGCATCTCGCAATCCATCTAAAATGCGGTCAGATATAGTAGCGGCGCATCAGGACCTCGGAACATACTAAAATCGCGTTGAATCCGGGCTCGTCCATAGTCTCCTTAGCTCGCAACTGTAACTGTTCTATTGCTTGCTTTCCGTTGTTGGCCAACGTAACGAGGAAGCCTTCTTTGCGCAATTGACGACTGTCAAGATACATCAGCATATCTATTCCGAAGGCCTTTCTCGAGACCGGATAATCACCTGAGTATCATCTGGTAAAGGGTGACGTAAGCACGTGCATACGCCGAATAAGACAGATAGTACATACCTGGTTGATCAGATTGTCTTCTGTTATCATCACCCTATACGTTGGACATTGGACATAAGTCGTCATCCAGCGCTCATATCGATAGCCATACCGTGGAGCGCCGCTAGATTGCCGTCGCAGACGGGCAGCATCCGTTGATCCCGAAGACGCACTTCGCTCGACCTTGGAGCTAGAGGAAGGTGACTTCTCGTCACTGTACACAGCCGTTGACTTGATGTAGAACCGGAAGGTAGCTCCAGAACCGTATACACTATCCACCTGCCGAGATCTGAGAACGAATGATGAAGACGTTCGAGGAGACCTACATCGATCTGGCCGTCCATCAATGTGCAGAGTTGCCTTGACACGAAGAGACCGAGACCCGATCCACCAAAGACTTCGTGTGAGTTCTAGGTAGGGTTGGGTGAGAGATAGGCGCCCGTCTTCGACGAATAGAACTTACAGAGCCCTGCTGGAACCTAAGCTCGTTGTAAGTCAAGGATTAGCTTAGCAATACTGTGAGGATTCCTCACCGTTTGAAAAGGAGCGCCAAATCCTCAGGTTGCAGTCCCGGTCCCGAATCCTTCACGGAGACGAAGATGTAGACTGGAACCTCGACTGGGATCTCAGTAGGTCGAGCTCCAATGTCTTCGGGGACTATACATCCATCCCCTACGGGAGGATTAAAGGATACATCCACTCTGACCGATATATCCCGAGCGTCAGTCGAAGTGTCGGTGAACTTGATCGCGTTGGATAATCTGAAGCCGATGAGAGACGCCTTCGTTGGGCGGAAGGATTGTATAGCTCACAGATTGGTACTGCAGATTCAATAAGCACGAATTTCGATCAAAGCGTTTTGGAACATACATGACTTGTCCAAATCGTGATTTATCCGACTTGACCCTCTTCACAGCTAGCATCGTAACGGTATCACCAAATGTCAACGTCAACCGGATACGTTTCCTGTAGTCAAGCTTCAGTTGTATCGTCATAGAGCGATTCCAGAATCCCACTCACATCTTGACTTCGTATCGGAAGATGGAGATAATGCTCTCTATCTCCTTCTTCAAGTCGAACTCAAGGGGTTGAATCGTAAGCACATGAAGTTGAATACGGGATAGCGACAGCACGTCATTCGCAATACGTTCCTGCGCAAGACCGCACTATCATCCCCACACCCATCAGTAAGTCATCCAAGCACAAGATACAGCGGACGGTACTGACTTGATAGATAGCATCCAAAGCTTCCAGATCCTCGTCGATGACTTTGAGGAGATGTTTAGAGGGAAAGAACGGTTTCTCCTCTGCATCGCTCTGCCCAAGTCGGTCTCTCAACGTAACGAGATTCGATCGAACTAACGAGCTGCAGTTCAGAATCGCCGAGACAGGCTGTCGGAGCTCATGCGATGTTACATCGATGAGGAGTTCTACCCGCCATGCCATACGTCAGCGGGAGGAAGACGTGATGGGATAATGAGTGAGACCGACCTTGTCCTCGACGACGCTCATCAGCTTCTTTCTGTCGTTCCTCGGCATCTTCAGCTCTCTTTCGCGCATCAGCTTCTTGTCTTTGGACATAAGCAAGTTTAGCAGCCTCAAGGAGTCGTTGGTCCGAAATATCCGTGAGAGTTCCTATGTTCCATGTCAGTTGCGCAAAAGCCAGAACTTACATGGAGCATACCCAATACCCCAGCTGTGCAGCACGACGATCAGTTAATCATCAAGAAGAGTAGAAGAACTCGACTCACCCATTCCGCCCGTTTGTAACGTCAGCGGCTCAATTTGACCTAGAAAATTCATTCACGGACTGTCCCACTCCGTATGCGAATAACACCTACCTTTCGTCCACGTTCCATTCTTCCACTCTATATTCCACCATTAACCGACACTCGTGAAGAGAAACGCGTGAAACGTACGGAATTCGAGGGATCCGCCCTTCTCTTGATCGAGTGCCTGTCTCCATACTTCCAGAAGTGCCTCGCGATCTTTCGGATCGACGCTATTCGTCCTGTATCTCATTTTTCAGCAATGTGTCATCTGGAGGAGCGGAACGAGATACCATTCGTCTATAGAGGCTTTTCGAGGATGTCCGGATACTTCAAAGAATCGGTCATTGGCTGTACGAAGACGCGTCAACTACTATTCCGCTTTGTGGTTTGATGAGCATTCACCGTAGGTAATACTGTGGTACAACTTAAGCGACGCCAAAACAAGATAAATGGATAAGTAACATACCGTCCTCCCGCATCCGTCCTAAATATCCCAACAGGCGAAAGATCCGACAGAAGCTTGATCTCCTGCGTCCGTACACTAAAGAAACATCATTAACGTCTCTCACGTCCGCCGCAGAAGACCCAACGTACTCAAAACGAAGCTGTACGCGTCTCTCTCAGCCTCGCCTTAAGGAATATAGGAGGGAATCGTACCTCTAATTCGGCCCTTCGTTTACCAAGTTGCATCTGCAGATTAACGCGCGCAATCAACTCCTTCCCTTTAAAAGGTTTCGATAAATAACTGCAACATCCCCAATCAGTGATCCGCTCTGCCAATGCTTCGATTGCCGACGACATACTCATCAGCACCCGATAGCTAAGTCCTGATCAATCGACGAAGTCAGAGGAGGTAGTAAAGGACATACCAGTCCGTCCACTTTAGCTTCATCCCCCGCTTGCGCCGTCAACAAGATAACAGGTATAAGTCCTATATCCACCACCGCCTCAGCCTCATTCTCTACCAAGCATCCCGTGAACCGAGAACGACGCACGAGTATCAGATCTATTCCTCAGCGCTTGAAGGAGCTGATATCTGCATTCCACATTCCATAAGATCGAGTAAAGGTGAAGGAGGGAGGAAGGGAGACGTACCCGTCCATGATTGGCATCATTTTATCGGATAAGACGAGATTGGGTCGTTGTTTGTCTATGATGTCTAGCGCTTCTTTGCCGTTTGCAGCCTCGAGGATCGTGCAGTGTGGCGAGAGACTGTTTCCATCATCAGCGGAGTTCGCGAAGGCTGTATGTCGAAGAGGGGGCTTACAGTGATCTAATATACTACACGTAGTCATTAGCGCCTCGTTCAGATCGTAAATGGAGGAGGGGATACTCACTCTTCGCATATCCGCATTATCATCAACTACAACCCTTCATTAACCTCCGTCAAGCATCGAGCGAGAACGAAACGTACCAAGAAGGATAACATCCATCTTCGAAAAGAAAAGCATACTCCGATCCAACCGACTCCCCTCACTACTCTCCCTCTCCTCACTCCCCCCTCCTCCTCCCCCACTGCCTCCACTGCCCCCTCCACTCCCAGCAGACCCCTCACTACTCCCCACCCCAAACTCGCTCGGAGTCCCCAGTGTCCCCTCCACACCCGGCGTCCCCATCCCCCTTCCAACAATCCACGAACTCGCCTCCTCAATAATCCCCAGCGCATATTTCCGCTGTGTAAGTACCTCCGAAGCAGAAGCTGATTCTTCGATGAATTCGGCTGAGAGGTGATCTTTGCCTAGGGGGAGGGTGACGGTGAATGTGCTTCCGTGTGAGCCGTCGGGAGATTCGGAGGCTGTGTTGGATTCGATTGACATGGTTCCGTTGTGTAGTTTTATTAATTCCTTTATCACTATGTCAGTTGCGAGTCTTCACGGGGAGGAGGGACGTACTCGAGTTAACGAAAGACCGATGCCAGTGCCTTCATGACTCCTAGATATACTCTACGTCCATCAGCTTCATCTCTTGAGCTTCCTACAATAGAGAATAACGTACAGATACTCGATGAAACCTCTCCCCAATCTTATGTATATCACTTAACGGAATCCCAACGCCTGTATCAGCGACGCTGAATATGACATGATCCTTGGAATACCGAATGCGGACTTCTATCCGGCCTTTTAGTGTGTCTGGAACGATTCAGTGTGATGAGATACGTGTGATGAGATACGTGTGATGAGATACAGCGGATTGAAGGACGGACATTTGAATGCATTCCCGATGAGGTTGAAGCAGATCTTTTCCCACAGACTATAAATCAATCAGTGACGATTCTTCAGTGTGGAAAGGTAAGGGAACGTACTCCGGATCAACATAACACACCCGATCGTCCTCATCGCATTCTACAATAAACTGAAACATCCGTCAGCAATCAGGTTCGACGAAGAAGGCCGAAAGGCGAAGACGAAGCTAACAAGAACCCACCTCAATACTACTCCTCTCCACAACACTCCTAAACAAACTAGCCAAATCCACCGTAAATCCCCCAATATACACAGGCCTAAAACACCCCCTCATCTTCCCCCCCTCAATCTTCGAAAAATCAAGAAGCGAATCCACAAGTCGAGTTAAACGGGTGACATTTCGCGTTGCGAGAGTTGCTCGTGCGTGGATCTTTGAGAGAGCTTTGGAGGAGCGAGGTTCGGTACGAGATTCGGCTCCGGAACGGGATTCGGCGGGGATGTCGAGATTGGAGGAGGGCTCGGAGGAGTGGGAGGAGTGGGAGAGGGAGAGGATCTCTTCGAGGGGCCCGCTGATCAGCGTTAAAGGCGTCCGAAGCTCATGCGATGCATTGGAGAAGAAAGCTGATTTCGCAGCATCGAGTGATTGAAGTTGTCTATACAGTTCGAAGTCAGCGTCATATTTGAGCAGAAGAAGGAAATTGATGAAAAGGAAACGTTAAAGGAGAAGTAAAAGCGAACGACGATCATAAAAGGACCAAAAGAGACAAAGCACGATAACGAAGAAAGAGAAAGACTCACTCGGCTCGACGAATCTCAGACTCGCGATGAACGACAGTCCCTAACGCAGTACCCAGATTAACTCTAACCAGATCAATCCAATCTCTATAATCGGCATCGTATGGCCTTCGGGAGTTCAATCCTATAATCAGAATCGCGCGAGGGGGCTTGGGTGGTTTAGATCGGGTAGATCGTTGAGAAGACGTCGATGGATTGGATGGATTCGAGGGATTCGAGGGGTTGGAGGGATTAGATTGCCTCGATTGAGATTGACTATGAAGTCTCCCAAACTGTCTCCCCCCATGTAAATTCCCATACCCATATTCACCTCCTTCAGCTTCCGCTTCCCTTTCCTCTCGTTCCTCTCCTTCGACTTCAGGACCATGATCATGATGATCCGAATCCGAATCCACGCTGATAGGAATGACGACTGCATCTCTTACTACCTCCCCCCATCCTTTATTCCTCCAGTCGAAAGACTCTGCTACGTGTGAGGGGATCGGGATTGGAGATTGTGCGGATTGGGAAGAGGAGGAGGAAGTGGTGAGGGCGGGGAGTAACGGCCAGGAGAAGGCTCCGTCCTTGGCGTCGGCCGATGTAGAGGTAGACGAAGATGGAGGAGCGGTGGAGGCAGACGTAGAGGCAGAGGGAGGAGAGGCGGTGGATGTGGATGTGGATGTGGAGAAGAAGTTGGGAGAAGTAGACACCCGTCCCCTTCCCTCAGCATCATACTCAACCCATATCTTCTCCGGCAAATACGGATTATCAACCGGAACACCCGACGAACTCGACATCGTCATTGTTACTTTCATCTTCGCTGCCACTCCTCCCCCAATTTCCGTGGAAGAGGAGTTCGATGATTTTGGTGATGACAATTCTGCTTCTGTAAAATAGAATGCGGCGAAGGGAGCGTCGATGGTGAATTCGTCGAGGACGGATAGAACGGCATTTGCGAAATGTGCGGGGGTGCGTGCGACGACTGTTCGTTCGACGAGGGTGCGAAGACAATCTAGTCTGCGAGCCGCAATGACTTTCTGACTCGTATCTAGAACATGGTAAGAATTTCGCATCAGAATGAAGAGAAGAACCGTACCAAAATTCATATTCAAAAGCCCTCCAACCTCCCCATCCTCCTTCCTAACAGGTACCCAACTCCAGGTATGATAAGTCTCCTGCCTCCTCCTCTCCACCCCCAAATTATTAAAAAACAGCAAATCATCACTTTTCGCCACCACCTCCCCCCTCATCGCCCTCTCCGCCTCCACCCCCAAACTATCCCACAGCTCTCCCCAAGCTTCCGAACCTGCCTTCCCGAAAATCGAAGGATGTTTGGAAAGGGACATAGAGGCGTAGGCATCGTTGTACATTAGGATTAGAGAGGGACCCCACCATAGTGCTGAAGGGTAGGTGGATGCGAGGATGTAGGATGTGGTGGTTTTTAGGGATTGGGGCCAGAGGGTGTAAGGGGGGAGACCGACGAGAGGCCAGGGGTGGGTTTTGTAGAGGGTGTGGATTGAGCCGTAGTGTGGGGAGGGGGAGGAGAGTGGGCGCGATATTGGAGGAGGGAGAGCGGGACGCGATGATGATGATGAGGAGGAGGAGGAGCGGGATGATGTGGAGGCTGTTGATGGGGAGAGTGAAGGAGGCGGGAGAGGGCCGAGGTGGAGAGCGGGATTCTTGTAACTTCCCGACGAACTCGACGAACCCACGGCCGTCGTCGTCGTCGGTGGTTTAGGAATCGGATCCAGAGGCGTGCACACAAGCACGATATACTCCTCCCTCACAAGACTCTTCCCAAGAACAAACTCAACAACCCATTCATCCCCTTCTCTTCCATAAGCATTCAGTTTAACTCGCAAAGTTGCCGAATCCGAAGAAGATTGAAGCCACGTCCCAAAGTGCGCAACGGAAGACGCAGAAGGGAAAGTAGAGAGGAACTTTGACGAGCCGGAATATCGTTCTTCAGCAGGTGTCGCAAGATTCTTCGGGTCATTACCCGTCATCACAATTTCCTGCGTCGTATTCGCACCCGCGCTAGCCAGCGACGAAGGATGCCACGTAATAAACCTCGTAAATGCTTTGTTGGCCCATATCGGTAAGAGGCTTATAGCAGCTGATCCCGGTGGACGGAAAGTCGAGAATACGGCCGAGGGATGGCGAGAGGACGTCAGGTACTGAAGGAGGGAATGCGAAGCGAGGAACTCGGACGCCATTTTCGTCATCTTGTCCGAGTCCGTCCGTGTTCAGTCTCGTCTCGCTGGAACACGCTCAGAGAACTGAGATCGAGCGTGTCGCTCGTGGGCGCTGAGCTGAGCCTGAGGATGCTCGTGCTTGATAGGGATGGGATTTGCCGGATTGATTTGCCTTCTTCGATACGTCATTCTCATGTAATCCTCCCATTACGGCCATGACCAGTCTTTTGCCTCCTCCCCTCACCAACGAAGAGGACTAGGGAGATCGTGTGAGCTTCCAAGTACAAGATTGGAGGCCCTATATGATGTGCTTTGCAACTTCACCATGATCAGTGCGCTATCGAAATATCGGTCTCAGAGAAAAATCCATTCTCAACATCAGACAAGTATGAATTCTTGGTCCTCTCGCCGTCTGGAACATATACCACGATCGCGATATTGTGCTCTTGCGACATGACCAATGCATATGATTATTTTGTCCGAATGGACTCATGGAATCTGCCCCCGACTCAGAGATGCGATGGCATGGCTACTCCCAGTGCTATCGATATCTCAGGACCCCAACTTTCCCAGCCCTAGCCTCGAACTCGCACTCGTTCTCAATCACCAGCCGATCCACCCCCCAAAAATCCCAAGACTTCAAGATACGCTTCGAGTACTAGAACAGCTTGTCCAACTTTAGGCGCAGGCCGTTGGCCGTGTAGCCGGTCATCTAGGACGGTCTGCGATAATGGTAGGCGTGTCGCTTGAAAATCGAAGAAGTCTGTTGCCAACTCTCTCTTGACCTTCACGTTGACTAGACTTGAACCTCGGAGAAATCCAGCTTTCACGACCCAACAACGTCAACCCTCCGTTCACAAGATCCATCAGCCATCGCTACCGACAGAAATTGTCAAGTTTACTAAATCGTAGCTTTCTCATTAATGCTGCTAGACTACTAGTATCGACCACCACCTTCTGAGGATTGAAATTGAGTTTGCTCAGCCGCTCATGGCTACATTGAGACTGTACAAGTACAGTATAACCCGAGACTAGGTTCATTGCCCACGTTGCCCAGCTACTGTACCGATAGCAGGTCATTATGATAGCTGGTGCACGCGACTTGCCTTTTCGGTTCAGTGTCTCCGTGACAGGCCCAGACTCGTCGTAACGCCTGAGTGACCTGTGACGTCAAGGCAGCCCGCCTAGCTCAATCGGATAGAGCGTCAGACTCTTAAGAAGCGAGTGCCGATTCGGCATCTGAAGGCTGTGGGTTCGATTCCCACGGTGGGCTATAGTTTCCTTTTTCATTTTGCTTTTATGCTCTAGCAACGTTCTTGAGAGTTGAGACCCGTAGAATGTCGTAAGTCCAACTTTTGGATTTTCTGGATTTTTATCGAGGTCCAAAGTACTTGTGCAAAGGGATTAGCAAGATTCACAAGACATGTCATAGATTCCGTTGCTCGGACTTGCTCCAAAAAGATCTAGTACGGCTACGGAATGATAGGTTGACGATTGAGCGAGACAGTCCGTAGCCGATAGACCGCATCAATAGCACTGAGACCATTAGTCACCAATATCTGTAATTCCGTAGGAACGACTTGTGGTTTAGTCAATTGAACAGTTGCTTTCGCGAAGCGCATGCACACTGACAATCGCCCACCGCGGGGGTCGAACTCGCAGGCAAGCTCGCAGGGGGGCAAGATCCCTTCGGGGAAATTGTTCTCACGGTTACAGCTCCGTTGGCCGGGAACTCTCGTATGGAGATGTGTAAATTGTAGGTTGACGCGATTGAAGGAATCGATCATTTCGAGTAGACACGGCGTTGGAAACTTGGCACAATGATGCCAGTCACGTGCATGTGCGTTTGAACGAGTCGAGAATGTATGAGAACTGGTCGTTATATAATCGACTGTGGACGATATCGAATAATACAAATAAAAGTAGGCGATTAGGGTTTGTTATGGTCCGATGGAGAAAAATGCAAGAGCCAATTCAGCCGAACTTCCACGGACAAATGTTCTGAAAACTGGAACATCAGACGAAAATGATCAAGATCAGTAGGATATTAAGATGCCTCCGCCGCGACACAATCCCGCTTATGCGTTTTCCAATGTTGCCTAGAGAAAAATTAGCACCGTACTCAAGACCATATACCCATCCGTGACTCACTTTTGATGTTCACCCCCGCAATACCACATCTTCCGGCATCGAGAACAAGCTTTCAACTCATGTGTCGTTCCGCAAGTCGCACAAAGCGCAATCTTAGCCTTATCCCTTCGGTCAGACACAGTTTCCTGCATATAACTCGGCAAAGAAGGATGCACAGTCCTCTCATCAAAAGTCCTAGCGATCGACTCTCCCTTCTTCAAAGGTTTACGAGACGGGAATCCCCCAAACATAGACATGGGATCGAAACTCGGTGTCATTTGTTGAATGAACGTCTTTCCTCCACTTCGGACGGACGCTGCGGATGATAGAGCTTCTGAGACGTCCGCCTGAGTTTCTTCGATTGCCAGTGAGAAATGGAAGAGATCATATTTTCCGTTGACGGCTTTACCTTGATAGTTGTCGGCCCATTGCATCATCTCGATCGCCTCCTTCTTCGATTCGCCAGAGCCATGATAATATTCGTACATGCTCCCGGCCCATCGTCTAAATCATGTTGACTTAAGTCGCAGTGTGTTCCGCACGATAATGATGAAAAAAACGTACCCATTTCCTCGACTGTTCTCGGGTGGACACATACCTCGTCCTTCAAGTACCATAACGCCCCATCGCTATCCTCAACAGACAAGATCGCATCGACCTACACACAACCCAAAATGAAAATCACTTCCCACAATCATCGAAAAATAAATCAATCACCTGAACGCGATGAACCCAATTATCTCCGTAATCATACAGATATTCAAACACCTCACACTCACTCTGCACAAGATGCGCAAGAACATATTCATCGGCGTGTAAGAATTCATAGCCTACGCCGTCCTTGTGGGATATATCAATTGTCGAAGCATCCTGTACCGAAAGACATCAGCGTGCGGCCACTTAGCAGGAACAAGTCGTACTCTCGGTCCAAAGCCTGCACCGTCGCTGAGATCGGTGAAGAGGTATGCATGGGCATTACGGTCCCTATTGAACAAGCATAACTCAGACTACGAGGATCACAATGACTAGAAGAAATCACATACCAGCCCATGATAGGTTGCAACACCTTGTCTTGAAAGGCTTCCAAGTTGATGCCACCGGATACTTTGAATCGTCGATAGATAAGTTCCTCGCCGAGAGCTACACGTCGTCTATGTCTCTTAATATCATCCAAGGAACGCAATGTTTTGGGAATATCACTTGGAAAAAATTAGCAGGTACGGGGTTGCATTGAGAAATGTGTGTACGGCATGTAGATCTTGAGAACAAAATCCCGACGACGAAGATGGTCAATGTGCAACGAAGCGAGATCCGCTTCCTATCAGTCGAATAGTATCAGATACACAAGCTAGACGCGGTATCGGTGGCATGGTGGCGTGAACGAACCTTTTTCTTGATAAGAGCGTTAACGAATTGATTCTCTGGTGGAGGCAAATGCCATTCCAAATACGGCATTTGGGCTTGCATCTGAGCAGCCCATTAGTATTTCAACGAAACTCATGAACAGGATCCAGTCGCTCACCTTCCTCATCGCCTCAAATATTTGATTGGACACCTCATAGCCATACTTATCGTATGGTTTTAGACCCCAACACACGGTCTCACCAAAGTCATTACCGTACGGAACGAATTCAGCGGGGTCTTGAATTTGTTTATGGGAGTGGCATGAGATATTGAGAGGTGTGTCTTACCTTCGAGGAAGACAGGATCCAATAAATCAGCCGGGTCATCTGGATGAAGACGGACAAATTTGGGCTTTGGTCGTGGCTTAGAAGATCTCGGAGGCATGATAGTGGGAAATGTTTTAGATTCGAAGAGAGATTGTATAGATTAGGATGCGGATTGGGCTGGCTGTGGTGGCAGTTGCGAAGAGAGTAAATTTCGAGCGCAGAGTACGGAAACAAAGTGCGGAGTCCGATTCACGGACATAACGCGTTGTCAAGGAGTCTAGACCTTTGCGTCACATAATAGTCACGTCTGCGTGACGAAGTCGGGAGAAATCGAAATAGTGCAGAAGCCTTTGATCTTGGGCCTTCAACCATCGTTTGAGGAAGCCTCTAGATAATAAGGAAAAGCGATGTTATAGATAGCCAACGAAGCATGTGAACAGGGAAGAAGTAAAAGAATTCTGGAGAAAACGTGTGAACAGGGTGAAAGCGGAAGTGGGTGAACAGGAAGCGAGAATGTGCAAGGAGCGGAAAGGGAAACGGTACACGAAGATAGCACGTTGGATAACCAGAGAAAAGGATTGTGTAGTGTGAAGGAATGAAGCCATACAGCCTGCGAAAGCCAAGCGCTTGTGGGTGAACACGATCAGATGAGACGACCTGTCACCGAGAGAAGATCTTCCCTCTTCGCTTGCAATCTTTGGTGTCCCTCTGCTCCCGATTCTCCAGATACTGAGTCAACCGCATCACAGCTACCTCGCTACCTCTCATCTTCCTAGTTCTGATCTGACTCCGATTCGGTAAGGCACAGCCATCTTCCGCAGGACGAATAATAGGAATCCAGGTAGAGGGAGGCTCCGCTGTGGTAGCTTGAGCATCGAAAGAGTCACCCCAATCATTAGTGATGTGTTCGAAGTCCGCGGACATATCATGTAAGTCGTCTAGAAGAGACGGAGAAGCAGCATCGGATATTGGGGAAGCGAAGAGCGGAAGAGAAGGAGAAGAAGGCAGACATGCAGATCGTGATACGGATGTTATGGTGACCTTCTGGATGACGGTCGATATTGTAGCGCCAGTCGAGGTATCTGAGGGAGTACATGCGTGCCTAGGACGAGTGGGAGAGGCCAGCGGGAGCGTAAGAGACTCGTTCGTAAATTTTGGAGAAGCGGATTTGTCTTGCACTGCTTGGATGGCAGCAGGTGTGAGATCCAAACGCGGAGAGGGCTTCTGCCTCACTGAAATGCGGGAGGAGCTGGTCGTTGGCATCGCAGAGATCGCCGCCGGTTTGATCGAAGAGACTGATCTTGAAATAGCAGGAAACGGTCCATCAAGAAACTTCAGCCCCTGGAAAAGCTCCCTCTCGAGTTCGCTCTCAATTGAATTTGAAGATTCCGAACGTGAAAGTAGTTGCGTGGTAAGCGGATCGAAAGCCTTCGCCCAAAGTGGTAGAGAATGACTCGGGGGTATAGACGATGGAGGATCAGATGCGTCGTTCGCTTCGCGAGGTGTTTCAGAGCCGTCATCGAGTTGGACGATGACAGGCTTCGAGAATGTGGGATATGGTGTAGGTGGTAGTGGGTAGGGTGGAGGCGATCCCAGACTATTCTGTAAGGATCGTCTTAGAAATGTTATCAAATATACGTGTTCATCATACCTTATGAGACACAGCCCGCCTCTGAATGCTGGCGCTGCATGACTCCTGCTTTGCGACATCGTCGACGAACTCGACGCGCTTAGGAGAGGCGGTCATGGACGTCTCGGGCGCGATGCGGTCTTGGCTTGATCCCTGTAATAAGCAAAGAGGTCATTTTTACCTCGCGCCATATAAGTCGTCACTCGAACCTTATAAGCAGGAGTATCAGATCGTCCATCTATGAGGCCATCAATCCAGAGTGCGTCCATGAGTGTGTCGTGCGCGTTGGAGGGCATCAGCAAAGGTTAGCTGTTGGTCGGAGGCCACCAGGTAGTGATGGGAATGAGGAAGAAGAGGTTGAGTGGGCTTTGAAAAAGCAGCATTGTACCAGTGTCGAGAATCGAACTGCGAGATGACAGGCACGAAGGCAAGAGCAAAGACCTGGATCGGACATATCGGCCTTCAGCTCGTTGCCTCAGAAAATTGAAAAATATTCACAGATTTGAATTCGCCCAACGTGAACGACTCCACTTGATGGGCCGTTACAGAATAAATACGATGAGAAGTCTATATGAAAAAGAACATCGATTATAATGCCCTTCGACATGAAGACGACATATATTACAGTGATATTATCTAATTATTGCTGATCTACCTAAACCCATTATGATCCATCAATAGGAACTCTACCCATTATGCTCAATCTCCATGCAGAAAGTACGACAAGGTGTCCAATATCACTCAATGGGAATCTCCCCGCTTTCCATTCTAATCCTCTCGAGCGTAGAATCAAGCAAAGCTTCCTTCCACCCAATGCCTCTATCACCCACAACATCACTAATACTCTCTTTCGTCTGAATGACTATCTGCGGATAAACGCTGAACGTCTTCAGCCGTCTTTGTAGCGTCAAGTCTTTGATGACATGATCGACAGGACGGCTGTAAGCGAGGTCTGGCGAGCGGGCATGGCGGATGAGACGTCTCACTCCGGTCGAAGAGACTGCATAGGCATGCGTGCAGAGTGTATGATACATCGGCCGAAGGGCAATGGAGCCCGGCAGAGGCTGATTCTCGTATTCCGCCGACCAACAGTGTCCTGAAATGCTATAATCAGTCTTCGTCTCGATAGCTATTGAAGAAAGGACTCACCGAGCATAACGACATCCCAGTCTTTAGGAAGGGCGGGCCACATTCTAAGAATCCTCTTCTCGATATCAAACTCCATATCAATGTCGTCCTCAAAGATAATAGCGACTTTGTCTCCGTTTTCGACTATCTTTCTCCAGAGTCTCGCATGAGAATCCCAACATCCAATCATAGCATTCGTCAGGGCAACATTCTTATACGCGTCGTTGAAACCGATAGTCGTCATGATCATTTTCTTGTCCTTGGTCGACGGCAGAGGATGACTCGCTTCCCAAACTGGATCCGGAGGGTCCAAAGTCCAATAATCAGAGCCAGCTATGCCGAGAGAATTATTGAGTGGGTTGAGCTGATTAACGATGACGTCGCTCGACCATTGGAAGGGGTAGGCGTCGAAGATGACTTCAGGATGGGATTCGGTATCAGCTTCCGGCCAGTCGGCGGGTTCAGCATCACGGTCATCGATTCTCCCCCTCTGCCATTTGACGCGATCCATAATTTTCGCAACGCGTTCGGAATGATGATCCGTGCCTTCGAAGTACGTGAAAGTGATGTCCAATGCTCGTGCAATTTTGTCCATCCGCTCTCGACGGTCTGTTCGTTGTGGAAGGGTGATGAGATACACATTATCCGCTACTCCCAAGGTTTTGGAATGGGGTCGAGTATCGGTAGACCGTATAGCACTGATTCGCGCTCGATATGCTTCGTCTTCGTCAAGCAGCGTCGAGCTATTATTGGTGTGCGGGGTGGCATATCGCGCGGCTGTCGAAAGAGACGAAATCAAGGCGATGAATAGGACGGCGACAAGAAGTGAAAGAATGATAATTCTTCGGCCGCCGCCACATCTCAGCATTGGTGTGGCGGCTTGAGTTGACTAGCCTGCAACGCGCTGGTCTGAAGATTGGGTCTTGGCTGCGAGTCGTCGACTCCTCGAGCGCTGGAACATCGCCAAGCTATCGGCGGTTTCCGTATGCCCAGCCCAGTGCTACTTAATTCAAATCACCCTATGTTCTTTGCCTCAGTTTTACTTCTTTTTGAGAGAGGATGTTTCTTTCCGTGCAAAGTTGTTTTTCGTCAACATGTTTTTTCTTGAAGATTCTTTCACACTTCCATTTCACACATAACATCTTTGCTCGCAGCAGTTCTTTCTGAGAAGATCTTTTTAAGCGTGCTTGAAATCGCTTTTTGTTGTCTGACATGATCTTTTCTCACAAGATCTTTTTTCACAGGCTGTTTTCTCTCAAGATGTTTTTCACAGGATCTTTTCTTTTCTTGTTCTTTCTTTTCTTTACTTTTCATCCTCAGTCTCGATCAAGCTGACTAATCGTCCTTGGCCGGCCGGTCAGCTCTTCGGCCCGAAATAGAAACTCATATTTACCCATGTCTTGACTTGCCAAATTTGGCAGCTCGGCCAGAAAACTCCAACAGCACGCATTATTCATTCGGCTTCACCCACGCATCACTTGCCAGGCTCATCCTCATCATTTTCCAGGGTATTCAAGACCTGCTGCCTTGGGATTAGTTAGACTAAGAATTGTAATAGGATAAATATTTACCCCTTAAAATTTTTCTCGGTGTTATCACGCCGAACAGCCCTCGTCACCGTCCAAATCATTGTCTCTGCGAATGGACGTCAACGATCGACTCGTACAGCTATATAGAAGTGCTCAACTTACCTGCGATCGAGCTCGACATCTGATTGGCGAATATCCTCGAGGAAATCCATTGGATCGAGAGCACGTCGACCGGCGCCTACGTGCCATTGTTCCCATTCTCGTGCATCTTGAAGATCCTCATGTGGCCCCGGAGACTATAGACGAGATGTTGGATCTAGTATTAGATCTGATTAATCAGTTAAGCTTGTTAGAGCCAGTAGACGAGGGCCCTCACCTTCCTGTCCGTCACACCGGCCGAAGAGGCCGACCCTCCATTGAACTGCCGCTTGAGGCGATCCTTGAGCTCTATCAGAACGGCAGCAGCTGGAAAGACATTGCTAATGTCTTTGGCGTCAATCGAGTTACCATTAGGCGTCAATTCGAAAAAGCCGGCATTGATACTCCTCGCCCCTTTTCGCAGATATCAGACGAGGATCTGGACAACATCTGCCGGACTTACTTTGAGAACCATCCTCAAGACGGCCAACAACTCCTGATGGGCCATCTTATCTCTCTTGGACATCGAGTGCCAAGGGCACGGATGCGTGCCAGCGTTCATCGCGTCGATACTCGGCCTCTACGTCATTTGTGAGTGATAGAGCCTTATTAATCAAATGGAATTCATGCTCACATCAAATAGCCATGACAAAATCGTCGCACGAAGAGAATACAACGTTCGTTGCGCAAATGCCCTCTGGCACATGGACGCGAACGAGAAGTTGGTCCGTGCCGGTCTATATATTCATGGATGCGTGGACGGCTATTCTCGACACATCATTTATCTCGAATGTCGCTGGAATAAGAAGGCACTCACAGTTTGGCAGTGCTTCCAACCGAAACTTGCCGAATTTGGCTGGCCAAGTCGCATTAGAGCTGATTTCGGGACCGAGAACAACGTTGTTGCTCACAAAATGATTGAGCATTGGGGTGGCGAGAATGGAGGTCATTATGCATTCTTGAGAGGACGGTGAGTGTGCAGTGTTCAACAGCTGAGACATTCGCTTACATGCTATGCACAGCTCGGTTCACAACGTCCGGATCGAACGTCTCTGGCGTGACATCGGTAAAACAACGTTAGCTCCCTTCGCCGCCGTATTTCGCCTTCTCCGGCAGAACGGTCTTTTCGTCCTGGAGAATCGGATCCATCGAGTGGCTATGATATTGGTGTATCAGCCTCGCGTCCAAGCGTCGCTCGATGAAGCCACTCGTACCTGGAACCACCACGCACTCAGCAGCGAGAGGCATCGATCACCCAAGGCCATTTGGTCTCTCTCTCGACAGCAGGCAATTCTTGGTGGCTATTGGAACGATCCCGGAGATCCTGTGGAGGAGGCACGACAGCGCTATTACGGCGTGGACGATGAACACGACTTACCGCCAGATGTATTGGAGGGTTTAGAGCGAGAGCATCGGAGGGACGATGATGCCAACGGGGAAGAAGATGAGGTTCAGCTAACTTTGTTAGGACAAGCGGTAGAGTGGGGTAAGCAAGTGCTTGGGAATTTTGACGTGATGCGCCAAGACAATCAGGTAGGGATGCAAGTATATACTGAAGTGGTGACTTTGCTTGAGGCTGGCGTGGCGGAATTGTAGATTTGATGTATCATGCCATTGTGTTTGCGCTGATGTCTGGAATGCACTGTTTTGAAGGCGGATTGATTTATCGTTGAGGCCAACATGATCGCTGAATCGGTGTTCGTCGTAAATGAATATGTATTGGAATACAGTATCAAGAAGCGGTGATACAGGCGATATCAGGCGGCAACCCAGTGAACGGGATAGGAATTTGACTTGGAACAATCGGCAGACGTTGAAACACACGATAATACGATTCACAGAAAAAAAGAGGGTTCGCCTGCTGCAATCGCCGGACAACTGAGATCGAGTTCATGTCCACTGGAAGGACAAGTGCTCCGGTGAAGGACTCCGGAGCATTCGGCCAGGACCGCATAATCAGGCGAGCCGAGTTGAGAGCTGGCACTGAATAATCCCAGATAAAGGAGTTGATGCCACGGTCAAGGTCCGGTTCGTAGAGGAAGTGGTTGTCGGTGTCGAGGGGATAACCAGCCCACATCCTCATGATCACGGCGCGTCGCTGAGCTATAGTTTCCTCGGTGCGACCAACGGTCACGCTGAGACGCTCGTCGAGCTCTAGGATTTCGTGGCGAAAAGTCCACTCATCCAATTCCCACAAAATGAGTCGCTGCGTAACAAGGCTTTCTTTGGGATTCAGGGGGTCTAACACGCGGCCGAACCACTTGTGGAGTACCAGGTCCCCCAGCTCGTTAATTGGAGGCGCTCCTTTGGGCAAGAGTTGGTCAAAAAATTCAAGAGCGGGATGGCCTGTTCTGACAAACTTCCCGCGTTCAGGACGGTGACTGAGGACATGGCGCCAGTCTTGGCGGGTGAGAGCGGTCGCTTCCGAGAAGTTATGGTGTTGAACATGTGCAAACCAGCGCTTCCGCACGGCCAGCCAATTGACGAGAAATCGGAGCCGAGTAGTCTCATTTAGTCGAGAGAAGAGGAGAGTGGGAGGATAGGTATGACGAGCGCTGACTCTGGCTTCTGGGAGGTGACGACAACGGTCCAAAGCGACCGACCAATCGGGCACTTCGTCAGGTTTGCGAAACGCAATCCCGAGGGTTGGATTGCCCACTGAAGGCGTCTCACCGCCATCTTTGTCTGTGAATGAAAGATGAGATGCGTGAGTATGAGATTCTTGCGGAGTCGCTTACACGGGTGCCCGCGTGTCTTAGACTTTGGTGCCTTGGGCAATGAGCTCTGCTGCGGCATCACGGTGGCTATTCGGTCTCGAGAGCTGGTCTGGAGATCTTGGATCTCATAGCTTTCGAGATTGGGGGTGAAAAGTCGGTCGTACTCAACGCGGGCGATGATGGCCTTTGGATCGTCGTTGGCGAATGTACCGAGTTCTTGCCAAGGAGTGAGGGGGGAGCTATCATCGGACAATGCGAGCGGGATGAGAGGCTCGACGGATAGAGAGTCCCGTATGGCGGTATGAGAGGAAGAATTGTTTTGTTGGCGAGCCGCGGAAATGAACCATACGGGTACAGCGTGACGATGGAGTTGTAAGGCGACGGCGGGGTCTCGTGTGAATGCGCCAAGAAGTTCGTTTTGGAGGTCGGGTATGGTGACGGAAGAGAGTGCAGGCGTGATGACACGCTGCAGATACTCGACGAGCCCTGCGATCTCCTGGCAGTGCCGTTGCATTGTGCCCCAGAGACGTAGCAGCGAAGGCCATGTCATGGGAGTTTCGAGCTGTAATTTGAGATTGCGGGTGACGTTGATAAGTGCGAATGCGAGTCTCAATATCTGGGCGAGTATCAAGCGTCGGTTGGCTGTGAGAAGGCCTTCTAACTGCGAAGTCAGCTGTGTGATAGCCAACGTAGCGTCGCTTCGCAGTGTCTGGCTTAAAAGACGCAGTCTCGTATGGGACGAGCTCGGTACGACTGAGACGACATTCTCTGGGGCCAGAAGGCCTGCTATCGCCCTGAGAGAAGGATACTGAGGGTGCGTTGATTTCGGCAGATATGAGAGATGGGGGAACGCGGCACAGAAGAACTGAGGTGAGAGGCCATGGTCAGCCTCTCCGTATCGACCGTCCGAGCGCATCTGAATGAGCTGGTGATTTGGCGGTGGGCTGGGAATGTATAGGGCGTTCGTACTGGATACTTGGAGTCCATCACGCCATTCAGCCCACACGAGTGGCTCGTTGATCTCGCTTTCTGTGATATTTAGTCTCGTCAGCGGGTAACCCAATGAACTGTCAGTTGTCTACCTTGGGGCGCATCAGTAATCTCGCCGTCTTCCAGAAAGGCAGCCTGTCGATCTTGCTCCATAATCGGTCGGGTGAATTGGTCGAATGTCTTCTCGATCTGGCGCAGAGGAGCACGAGATCCCAGTAATCCAATCTGCGGTCCAATTGAGGACGACAGATAGGACGGCGGTGAGGGGGCAGTCTTCAGAGGGCGTTGGCGGGATCAGACGATCGAGAGGTAAGTTTAAATTGCAACTCCGAAACGCTGGCTCAGGGCGCGGCTATTTGAGGGTGCCGATCACGGGATCAAATTGGCACGTGATCGTGAGTGCTGTGTCTCGCGGTGCGTTCATTTTCTTTTGAGCCATTGGTTTCACCGGAATGGTTCATCTCGCGCGGTATTTGTTGGGCGCAGTTAGAGCAGCCAAACCGTTTCATCTGTGTCCTGAGACGTGCTCTCAGCAGGTCTTATGCATCTTCCGAAAGGTCCACGGGAAGACATCCGGAGGGGTATGTTATTTGACCTTTCTATCTAGTTAATTCTAGGTCGCAGATAATCGTACGACTCTGCGTCATGCTATATTTCCCCCTAGTACCTTCCTGACACTCTCCTTATCATGCCGAAGATAGCTCGTGACACCCTCCAGTCACATCACCAAAGACGGACGCAAATTGATACTCCGCCAACACACAACACCACGTCGTTCTCCCCAACACACTGCCCGCCCTCCCTCAACCCACGAGTCCTTTCTCTCTTCTGGTAAGCGGTGAATTCTTCAGAGGTTGAACGAGTCCAACAACGGCACAATAGAACTCGTCTCAACCTAGTTTTTTAATATTGATTTGATCGTCGTAAGTCCTCATCGCTCCCACAAACGTGTCGACACACGCTGATCATTCACTCTCGCAGTCGAACCCTCCTGTATTTCGGAAAACCTGCCTGGGATGCACCCTAGTGTTCTTCGGTGAGCTGTCCATTCGTCGGCTTACCTGAGAACGGATCACAACATTTTCTTCAGCGTATTGGTTGAGCGCCCAGGACCTCTGCTACAGTCTCGATGGCACTGCCTCAAATGGCACTGTCAGCGAGAGTGTGGCAGGGATGACCGATATTCTGCACGGTCTCTTTGACCCTCCAGGAGTCGGTTCGAAATGGATCTGTTATATGGCGGGCCTCTCTATCCGGACCTGGACAAGACCGCTTCCTCCGTACACCGTGATCCATCTGCGCATGTGGAGCCCTCAGCGAGCAGTTTGATGGAACGATGCTGTTTGAACAAGTGAGTTGCATATCCATGAAAGCCGTCATCGTCTAACATGTGTTGGGCAGATTCTGGCGCCGCTGACGTCTGCATTGGCCTCGAGCTCCTCAACACTTAATATATCGGCCCACGCCTCTGAAGTGCATTCCGTGTGATTGGTCCCTCGTGTGCCTCAAATGTATGACGCCGCTCTTGTGTGCTTCAAATGTGTGAATGTGCCGGTCGGGCTCAACTACCAACAAACGGCATGAACGTGAAGCCGGAATCATCGCAGGTTAACGACACTCCCCGTATCTCAACGCAGCAAACGCGGTTGTCATTCCATGTATCAGCCTACACACATTTGCTACGGTCTTTTCCGTAATTTTTTTCCTGTAAGCTATATATTTTCGTCAGTCCGAGATATCCCGAGCCTAATATCCGTGAACACAGTCCGTATCCCAGTCCCTCGTTCTTCGTTCAAGCCCTGTCCTCGTTGGACGTCACTTTCGACAGTGTGTGATTACATCCGCAATCAAGCGGGCAAGCGCTGCAGCAGGAGAGCCTGGTTCGTATTCTTCCAGGCGTCCTTTGAAATGCTAAAACGCGGATTGATTAGTTCCGCACTTCACAATGCCCGACTGCGCACCTTGAGCAGTATATTCAGTCGTACCTTCCCCCACTTGGCCGTGCTGGACGAACGGGGGAAAGGACCAAACTGATCAGTCCAATTCTCGACCACATACTTAGCCATATCAATGACGTCACTTATTACCGCAGCCTCTCGCAATTTTCTTCGATCTTCAATGCCCAAATACAACGGAATCTCCAAACCCCAAGCGACTCTTTCCACCGCGCTGCCCTCATCGATCTCGCCTCCCTCCTCAGCGCTGTCGCCTACAGCTTCTTCGGCGGAGACACCGTGATCTTCGCCCAACTGCGCCGCCTCTACCTGGCCGTCGCCCAACACGGATCCCAGATCATTCTCGGCCTTTACAGGTGGCTCATGTCTACCGACTTGTAAGTCCGTAGACACATTCCTTATGAAGAGATCAACTTACGCAAACTGCATCTCAGCTTCCCCTTCATCCCGCACGGGCCTTGGCTGAACATAGTCCTCAAGCTCGTTCACGGGTCGTAAACCCTGCACGCGCCGATGCTTGTCGATCGTCTTCAAGAACACATCCGCCCACATTTCAAAAATAGCCCCATATTTATCGTGTAACGGATGATCGAGAGGGACTTCATCCAGGAAGACGTCAAATATGTCGCGCACAATATCCCACAGTCCAGGAGACTTGTACTCTCCCGGCACGGAAATCCCCGCACGCAAGCGTGCGAAGGGAACCGTGAAGTCGTCATCGGGCTCACCGAAGTCAGCCTCGAAGGCTTTGTCAAACTCGTCGACGGAGGATCCTTCCGCCTCGGCGTCTTTGGGGAGACGCAACAAAGTGACAGCATAACGTATCCCGTTTGATGGCTGTGCTAGAGTCAGTAAACGAAGTCCAGGAAGACCAGAATCACTCACTGAGAGCCGGACAGAGCTGCACAGCAAGTAAATTCTCAAAGTCGAGAATGGCTTGCGATCCAGATAGACCCGAGCTGGGTGATCATCTGGCGATAGGATGCTGCTACCCTTGAACACTGTGACCACTGTGCGCAGCGCGATGAGTTGACTCCCCAACTCATCACGCAACCGAATGGCGCGCTCGTACATTCCCACATGACCTTTCTGCCAATCCCTCCCGAGAACCTCTATCGCTCTCTGCATCAACTCCACATGCTGCACAAGCCCCGGGTTCGCAAACTGCCCCCAGTAAATGGCTAGTTCCATAAGCGCCAAGAACTCTGCTGTATTGGGCAAAGGTAAAGAGGCCTTCACAGGAAACGCCTCTGAATAACGTCCAAAACCCTCGAGGGCTTTGCCGAGGAGACTGAACCGGTGTTCGTTGTACGCGAGATCCCGAGCATGAGTGCAACAGGCGTAGTACAGACGCTCCAGTTTCTTATATATGTCAGTTTGCTGGAACTGTTACCCTCTGTGAGTTACATTCACGGAATAGTAACAAGGAGACTGACCCATTGTGAAGACTGTTCGCACTCGACAACATTGCTAACAAGAGCAAAGGTCTGGCCACCGACAGTCAGATACTTCTTCTTGTTCGCACGATACTGCGCATCGAATTGTAACACCCAATCAACATCCTCGTCTTCTTCGTCGACATCCACTTGATCTACTTCCGCCCGTGCCTGTTGATCACAGACGTCAGTGCTTTCCTCTTTCCCACACACACGCACTCACTCTCACGGGCGGCGCAGTGGGCTCAACACCCCATTGTTCGAGGATCTAACACAGCTAGGTTAGTACGTGTCATGACTATCAAGACTGCTTACTAACCTCTGCATCGGTCAGGCGCTTAGCGGAGGCATTCGACTTTGTCACCCCTGAGAACGCGGTTGAGCCACTAGCTCGAGTCGAAGCACGTGTCGATGGAGGACCAGCTGAGCGTACTGGGCTACCAATGCCGATGTGAACGTAGTCCGCGTCAGGATCAGCCAGGGTATTGCTATCACTGCCTGCATCCGAGTCCCCATCCTTGAAATCCACGGCTCCTATTATGTCGTCCTCATAGTCCGGTTCGACCTCCCTACGCACAGCCTTCCTCCCTTTCCCTTTCTTCTGAGCAGTGTATACCCGTACGTCTTCTTTGGATATGAAACTAAGATCCTCACGGTAATGCCAGGGCACGTTTGGGAATCCGGGCTTCATGACAAGGAACACCATCGGGAT
>KV428056.1:125277-145232 GCA_001632355.1 Sistotremastrum suecicum HHB10207 ss-3 | reverse complement strand
AATATACCATGCGCGATTATGAAGCTTTAAGCATAACTGTCTGCCTGAGTATGGGACCCCTCGGTGCAATGGGGGCCACTATGGCCCTTTCGGGCGACAGACACATTTCTCGTATGAATCAGTGGCATCAGGCCGGAAGCGGAGATCGGTGTTGTCTTTCTGGAACGAAACAAAGAAAAGCCAAGAAGAGAAGTACTCCTGCCGGGAGTCGGGTGACCGGTCAACCAATCTTCGGCATTCTTCCCTGCACCACCGAGTCATCTCACTTTCCTCAAGATCAGATCTCCACGTGTGCCAATCCGATGTCCATCCAGTCCAGCCTTTGAAGTACACCAATTGTTTGTGAACTGTTTCCTTTACGCGGATAGAAGTGTCCGTGGTCAGGAACCGCCCGCGCACTGCCAGGAAAACTGGCCGCAATTCATCCCAGATGTCATGCCACTGATTAAACTGGAACGAAGGCGCGGCTCGTTCAAGAACCTCGGGGTCATTCGTATTGATGACGAGATGGGCAAAAGTCTTGACGACCTTGACATTCTCACTGTCGGTCTCCCTAATTTTCATCAAATCCTCGATTCTCGCGTTCTTTTCGAATGTGTCGTCTCTCGACGCATCCTCGAGATCACTTTCGTCATCTTCGCTGTTATCACTCGGCGTAGCTACCTCTGCATCTGCTGGTTTCTCTTCCGCGCGGGCGTTTAGCCACTTAAGCGCCGGGCGCATAGCCGAGCTCAAAGGACTCTCGAAAGGCGAATTGTCGTTTACGGAGGCGTGGTAGGTGGTAGCAAGGATGATGCCAAGGATGAGGACAGACAGACCGCTTCCTAACGCCGCGGCCACCACAAGAATGAAGGCCGGTTTTGTACATGAGAACGCGAGAGCCCAGAGTTGGATGAGAAGACCGATGATGAAGAAGGTGATGGAGAGAAGGAGCGTCCAGAACAGGACGCCCATCAAGGGTATGAGTTTCCCTTCTGCGAGCGCCTTTCGCTGCTCATGAGCTAGAGTACGCTGCAACTCTGTTTTGCCTGGCGGGAGTGAGACAACTCGGGCTGCCCATTGCTTCCCTAGGACGCATAGCACCGAGTTCAAGATCTGTGAGGCATGTAGTTAATATAATGTGCTAAGCGAAGTAGAGAATGCACAGACGCTGACGATCAGGGCAAGATAGTAAAAGAACGCCACCAGTTGAAGTGATACAGGAGGCAGAGGTGGCTTGTTGGATGTGGACAAGGAGTCGGTAGACGGGTCAACCGGGGTGGAGGTGAAGGCTTGAATAACAGGCGCAATGAACGCTGTCACGACGGTGAGGAAGATCGCGATCTTTATGGCGATAAGCATTGTCAATTGATTTCCAAACTGGCCATGTATACAACTCACAAAGATCAACGAAACATCCATCAGGTCTTTCCATTGGTCGACTTTCTCCTTGGTCTTCGCGACTGCCTCCTGCCCCAGGACCTTCCAAGTCATCCGATCATTCAACTTCTTGCCTTCGGCGGGTTGATCAGCTGCAGGTCATTCAGCATCAACAGCGCCCAATAGTCTGAGCCAACCCACGTCTCAATGCATCGGTTTTCATTATCTCAAGCATCGTTCCATGCTCCTTCAGTGTCTTGTTCTGTTCTTTCAGGGCATCGTTCTGCTCCTTCAAAGCCTTGCTCTGCTCTTCCTGAACCGATTCTTGTTTGGCGAGCATCCTGTTCTGCTCTCGCATCAATTGCAGCATTTGCCCGAACATCGGGACGAGATCGCCAATGGTGCCACCTGATGTCGCATTAGGTGTATCGTCTGCCATGAGCGACGGAGGGGCGAGGAGTAAGATGGGGATGTGAGAGCGAGTGGAAGATGAAGCAGAGGTGAAGGCGTCTGGCGGGTGTGAAGATATATGATCAAAAGAGGAAGGTTGATGAACTGAGGTAACAGTGCAACGTGTTTGCGCCGTGTCGACATCGCCTCCTGGGCGCTGAGCTGTGAGCGCTGAGAGCTTGGGGAAGGTGAAAAGGATAGTCAGCCAATGAAGATAGAGAAGAGGAAGAAATGAAGTTGTACCTGGCGCTTGAAACGGAAAAGTGGCTTGTGACGACGCATATATGGGTCCTTTCCGAAGGTGCAGCAAGTCGTCTGAATCGATTCCGCCGTGACTCAACCGTCCGTGGTCCGCCGTATGCACCTCGCTGATAAGACTTCTTTATTGAACCCCATCGTACCATCGGAGGCCAATCCCAAGGGCTGTCTCGCTCGGTGGACTAGACTAGTAGGGGATGGCTATGAAAACGAGTGCAGCGCCTTGAGAGATCATCGAGAACGTGATTGATACTCCTGGCGTCTTTGGAAGGCCCAGAAGCTTCCCCAGTCGTTCATGGTTCTTCGTGGTCGTCGTCGTAAAAAGCAAGCGTCTCCGGAAGCGCCGAACGCCGATGCGTCCATGGTCAATTGTCAGGTCATATCAGGGCACATTCAAACAGACAGCTAGAGTCATTCGAACTATATGGAGCACCGTAACAGCATACTTCTTTATAGTTTTCTAGAGTAATCATAAATTGACTATCATTGATACCATGTATCGGGCTTGCATTTGCGCAAACCGACCCCGATGGTCGAACCTGAGACGAACAAAGTACGCAGATATCAAATGGCAGTCGAAGGGAATATCCTAGCATCTGGAGAAGGTATCCCGAGTGACTCAGCGACCCCCCTCGCCTCAATTCTCTTGGTGCCGGACGATCTCGTTGAAACGGGAGTTGATACTAAGAGTATCCACGTCATTGTATCGATGACCCTTCCCGCCGACTCGCAAGAATCTTCCATAATCTGAGGAACTCCCGTCCACCGCTTTCGCAGTGCATCCGGATACTCATGCTTTCCGAATCTACGGGTGATTCGAGACCGACAGTACTAGTATTCTCTCCAGTTGGAGGGCCGCCGCTGAAAGGAGACTGATGGATCCCTAACAGGAGCTATGAGATTGAGCCAGTCAGTATTGAGTCATGGATGAGGGAAGGCACATACTATCCGTATCGATATTCTAAGCATTTGATTCGAGCTGTCTCCGATAGAATAATGCGCGCTCCACAGTGAACTTCCAATCCTTTTCTTCCTCATCCCATAGATTAAATTCAAATCGAGCCATATCACAGATCATTGCAAAGAAAGCCAGTGCAAATGTCGTGTCATCGTCGTGATAGAATGCGCCATTATCAAGATAGTAGATCACAGTGGCAGCGTATTTACCTGCCATCCAGGGCAGATACTTTGGCTTCTCCCAGGGAAAGAATCGAGTGCTTGGATATGCCGTCATCGCATGTGACAGATTAATCTGAGAGGCTAGGGAATGATTGTCGGCAATCATGGGTTTCAAATGGATGAGCAGTTCAATCACTGCCGGGAAGTCACCGTGCTTGAGGGTCACGGGTGTAGAGGAAATAATGGGCGCCAATTCACGTAAACATTCCACCTCTCTTCCGTGGGTCAAGTGGGGAACGAGGTTGACGACATCCCGCTGTCTGATACGCGACTGCTGAAGGATGATTCGGAGGAGGTCGAGAGGATCGATGCCCTTCAGAATTTTTTCGACTTGATCGGATCTTCCTTCCGAAAGAAGACAATCGCATCCCTTGATGGAGTCGATAAAGTCGGCTCCAATGCCAGATGGTGATATTCCTGCGGCTACTGCTGCTACGCCCATTGCCAAAGCTTCATGTAAGAAGCCGGATCCTCTAGGGCATGGCTCAGGGAGGCCTGTAGAGGAAAGACATTAGCAAGACGAATAGGAAACCAGGTGCGATGCCTATACCAATGAACAGTGCGCGGGACACATTCAGAGCGTATATCGGCAGTCTCGAGTGCGCCCCGTTGTTCAATGAAAACGGCCAGGGCAGGTGACAGATCGAACGATTGCGGCACCTTGAAGTCCGGCGGGAAAGAAGGAACCAATCCTGTTAGAAATTTGACAAGACACTCCGGACCCCCGCGTAACATCCTTCCTGAAAGATTGGATAGAAACGGTGCCAATTCAACTAGGGCCGTGACCTCATTGTCTTTTGTGAGGAGCATCGCGATGTCGGTAAAGAAAGACCAAGGCATGCCCGGATTTCTGATGAAAGATTGGATGACCGACGCTCGGAATGAACCAATGAGATTCATTGGAGATCTGGAGTCGCTTGGGAGACGAAGTCTAACAGCTGCAAATTTGAGAACCGCAGCGTAGAATAGTTCACGCCGATGGCCCAGTGTCCGGTTGTAGTTGTACGAAGACAAGACACGGTGAACACATGTCTCACAAGGGTCCGGATTATAGGCTTTACACCTAAGATCGTGATTCCCTTCTTCAAAGGAAGTGAAGAATGCCCAAGCCGGGAAGAATTGCACGAATGAGTCGTGTCCTCGCCAGATTAACCTCCCGCACTCTTCTTTGCACCATTGGGTCATCCCAGTCACTTGAAGGTCACGCCTCCACTCCGATGACGTCTCAGGCATCCTCCACCCAGGCCAATCCTTGAAGTGTACCAGCTGATTGTGAACAGTCTCTTTCACACGAATCGACGTGTCTGTCGTCAAGAAGCGCCCTCGCACAGCTTCGAAAACCGACTGCATGTCATCCCAGACATCGACCCACTGGCTGAACTCGAACGAGGGCGCAGCACGCTCTAGTACTTCGGTGTCATTGGTGTTGATGACTAGACGCGCATAGGTCTTAATGGCCTGTATGTTGTCGTTGTCCAAGATGGATACCTCCTTTAGATCTTCAATCGGTGAAGCATCTTTCGCTGGCCTGCCAGCGGGTTCGTCATCTGCTGACAGCTCCAAATCTAGGGTTTTCTTCGCCTTCCTGGCGTTCAGCCATCCCGCGGCAGGACGCAATGCAGTGCTCGGCGGACTCTCGAACGGAGAGTTTTGATGGATCACCGCATGGTAGGTGGCGGCGAGAATGATACCGAGGATGAGGATGGAAAGCGCGGTTCCTAATGCCGCTGCGGTGATAAGGACGAATGCGGGCTTATCGCATGAGAATGCAAGAGCCCAGAGTTGGATGAGAAGCCCGGTGATGAAGAGGGTTATAGAGAGGAGGAGCGTCCAGAAAAGTACACTCATGAGGGGTATGAGTTTTCTCTGGGCCAGTGCTTTTCGCGCCTCGTGGGCCAAAGTTCGTTCTGTTTCTGTTCTTCCTGGCGGGAGCGCAAGTACCCGTGCCGCCCATTGTTTCCCCAACACACACAAGACAGAATTCAGTATCTGCATTAGGCTGTCAGACGGGACAGATCTGAAAGTACATTGTGGAGACGCACGCTGACAATGAGAGCAAGATAATAGAATAACGCTACAGATTGTGTCGATAAAGGTGGCAAAGGTGGCTTCGCCGATGCGGGGCCCGAGTTGGGAGTCGAAGGAGAAGTGAAAGCTTGGATGACATGAGCAATGAAAGCGGTCACGACTGTCAAGAAGATAGCGGTCTGAACCAGGATATTATGAGTATAACACTCTAGCTGGCTAGTGAAATGGAAAGCTCACAAAAATCAATGAGACATCCATCAGTTCTTTCCGAGTGTCGACCTGGTCCTTTGGCTTTGCAACTGCTTCCTGTCCCAGTACCTTCCAAGTCATCCGGTCAGTAAGTTTTTTTCCCTTCGACAACCTGATCGGCTAGATATCATCAATACAACCGGTAGCAGGTACTTCCAAGGAAAACGTACATTTAAGAGCATTGTTCTTTATGATTTCCAGCATTGTTCCGTGGTCTTTCAAAGTCCTGGACTATTCGTCCTGAGCCTGACCCTGTTTTGCAAGTATCTGATTCTGCTCTCTCATCAATTCCAGCAGCTGACCGAACATCGGTACTAGCTCTCCGCTGGAGTTACCACGACTCTCGCTGGCGGCCATTCTAATGGAGTTGGAATGGGGAAAGATAGGCAAGATGCTCATGTGATGGATGGTTTCAATGATATCGGCATCCGTGTGAAGATGGAGCGAAACAGGAAACTGCTGCCCCTTGCTATGCGTTGCGCCATCGCATAGCGCTTTCAAGCACACTAGGGAACAGATTCTGAGAGGGGAACTAGAAAAATTCTTGTAGTGCGTCCATATATCCTCTCAACGAATGTGCGTGGGCTGCGGCGGATTTGCTGTACTGCGACAACATCAGGGCGCTCAGGACGGGTGGCTCGGCTTTTATTTAGTCATATTTGTCTGAACCCTCCGACTAAACCGAGATTTAGACTCAGATCGCGAGTCAGATGGTCTTGACTTGAACTGTTAGACGTGAAAATAAACATCTCAGCTGACAATCTCAGGCACTGCCGGGTTCGAACCACAGCTTGAAGATCATGTTTCTTCTTATTTTTACCTTTCATGATCGTCATTGGCTACCTCTGCCCTCGGCTCCGTACTGGATTGAATCTTCATCCTAACTTCTTGCGAGAATTTACCAGGATGACCATGGGATGAGCTGGATCCGTTTTCAACCCCTCGACATCCAAAAGGGCCATCTTGTCTAGATACACGTTGTAGGCGGAAGAAAGCTTATATACTGGACTAGAGGATCAACTCGAAACCTGGGGCTTGGATTGATTGCTCTCTGACACTAATCTTATTCCTATCCATGGTATCTCATCCATTTTTTGTTGCCTTTGCGCTATACGGACTTGGATATGTCTTTGCCGCTGTGTGAGCTGGCTCTTGTAGTTGGTTTGCTTGTTCTGATCGTCACCAACCTCATGTTGACAGGCCTAAAGAGTGTACTTATGTTCTGACAGAGACGATCACCGAAGTTGGCAGTCTTTGCCTAACACCTTCTTGTACGGTGTCTACTATACGTCCGACATGCTCTATCACAACACCATGTACTCTTCCAAATACGGTTCACTACTCGACCATCTGTCCGACAGCCTCATGTCTTGCTCCGACTTCGGCGGTCACGACGACTCTATTGACCACGACTCTCCCTTGTAGTCCGACATGGTAGGCTCCTTAGTTCCTACAAATACATGCGCTCACATTCACCTTGATGGTTCAACCTAGTCTTGGTCCCGTCACGTCCACTATCACAAATTCCGTAACATCATACATACCATGTTCGACCTCTACCCCCGACTGCACGACATACAATGCAATCTCCAGTACAACGATCGTGCAGCCATGCACGACTCCAGTTTATACGACTATCTCCGGAACGCCGTCAGCACGCCACTGTTCGTCTATTTAGAAGAAATTCGCTGACCCTCTTACTTCCAGGTCTGAAGTCGGAAGTAGTAGTGGACTTTGTACCTCTACCATTCAGATAGGTTTCGGTACACATTGCGGTACTTCGACGCCAACCTCAAGCTGTACCCCGTCACCAACTGTTGTCACGAGTAAAACAACCACCGTTTTGACTTGTCCTACGAGCACCCCAATGACGTGCGTGATATCTTCAAATCCAGTGTCTCGGACGAGGACTGACAAAATGGTTTCCTCAGTTCAATTTGCACATATAGCACTACTAGCACTTTCGTTGGAACCGCTTACTGTGTCCCGGCTCCGACTGGAACGTGCACTCCGTCTTTGCTCACGCAGACGTTCACTGGAACCACAACTGCACCGTGCAGGTACGCTGTACCTTCACTATCCCTTTCACTTTATTTAAATAAGAACCTTACAGTACCATCACAAGTCCACCAAGTATGTATCTCACTCGCAGTCCCAATCGAGGAGCTCGCTAATGAACATTTATACAGCCTCAAGTAGCACCCAAACGCTTTACGGTCAATGCGGAGGATCAGGATATAGTGGGCCGGAAATTTGCGCACCGCCATATACTTGTTCTCCGGTCGCACCTACCTGGTATTCACAGGTAAGTAGCCTTCTGCATATTCTCAGTACTCGGCTCATGACGATGCTGTTCGAAAATTCAGTGCCTGCCTCAAACAGCTTGACGGCGCTTTCATAAGCCGGAGAATTAACCTCCATTGAACTCCGTTCTCATTATCTCATAAGAGTTCCGTAGCACCATATTTTGTTCAGTTGTCAGAATATTCACGATTATTTTGTTCGGGTGGGCAGCATAGTGGTCTGAAATTCTCCACGATCTCCAGCAAACTCCCCAGACTGCAGCTCTCCGAGTCCCCCCAACTTTTCCAAGGAAAGAAAATGGAGAAAAATCGAGAAAAATAAATCGAGTGATTCGAGAATCTTCCAAGCAATTGAACAAAAGAGTTATATTGCCCAGGCGCATCCGCGTTGTCGTTAATCGAGTCGTCAGGAACAGTTTCTTTTTGTGCCGCTTTCGGCAAGGGTTCGGCGTCGTCAACGGAACCAAAGCGGCATGGGCGCCTATCTGTTAATTCTTTTGTTCAACAACATCCAAGGCGATAGCTTTTATTCCAGTCTTCAATTAACAGCTGCCGCCATGGAATCTGCTGTAATAGCAGAAACGCTATATATGCACCCGAGCGTCGCTACGCCTTTCGAAAAATCTGCGCTCGGACTCTCACTCTTCAACTTGTCAACGACTTCAACGACTCAAGATCATCATGACTGTCTCATTACCCCATCGCATGACAATGGTCATGCCACCCCTCTTAACGCCTGTGGCACTCTCTTTCCTCTGCATCTCGCAGCTATATAACTCGTTCAAAGCATCGGCCGATAAATATAACGTCTTCGTCATCGAGAACACCGCTGTCGACCTCAATAGTCCGGTGGATGTTCGGACGGAGAGCGTCAACCATGCCCTTTTCGAAGGCCCGGCGTCATTGAGGTTTGTACTTGGCCTTTTCGTGGCTGTCATCCGATACGTGTCCGAGTCATCGTGAGCTTTATTGTTTCACCTTTCGGTTCTTTGATTAATCTCGGCCTACAGAGCAGGAAAATGGCTCCTGAAAATTGAGGACCTCGTGCTATACCTTCATCAAGAAGGCGCGCTCGCGCTCAGCAAGACTCCCCTGAAGACTCTCTCTGCAGATCTTACCGAAAACAGGATATTGCAGTACGTTCCTCAATTCAGTCTCGCCTTTTATTAGCTCTAACATGACTTCAATGAAGGGACGAGAGCATCCTCATTATTCTCTCTCTGTTCGTACCCTTAATCCTCCGCTTCATCCCCAAAGTCCTGCGCCACGCTGGTTTTTCGTCGAGCAATTGGTCACAATGGGAACTTCCTCGCTGGCTCCGAATCACCGATCTTCGTTCCAGCTTGCGTAAACCTGTCTCTGCTGAAGACTCTACTTCTCCTACCCCTTTGGTGACTCCTGCAGTCTTATCACCTACGATAATCCCCACTCAATCCGCCTCCCCCATCGATCCATCTCCTGCCGTCGTACCCTCTCCTACTCCCCATAACCTCCCGACATTGCTCTCTCGCATCTCACATCCATCGTCAGCCGCCGATAGAGAAGCACGAAATATTCGAGTTCTAGAGCATCGAGCTTCCTTAGCTTGGGAGCTCGAACAAGCTCAGTCCCGAATCCATTCCCTCGAACATACCATCAAAAATCTCTCACAGGAGAGAGACGAGCTACAGGAGAAGTTGGAGATATCGGAGCTGGAGAATAAGGCGCTGATGTTGAAGTTGGTCATCTACGAACGAGACAGAGAACACGCCGAAAGGGGCTCTGGATCGGTGCAGTCGAGTTCCGAGACTGAAGCTCGTAGTCGGCACAGGGAGGGAGACGGAGGAGTTGCTGCCGGTGAGGTTCGGATGTCTCTCATGGGGCGACAAGGTGTCGACTTCGGCCGAGTCGAAGGCGAAGAAAGCGAACTCTCTGACTCTGCTTCCAACAAAAGCGAAGATGAGGTTCGCAACACCACTACCAGCGTCCGCCTCGGACGTCTACACGATGCTCTTCTCACGAACATCGAGATGTGTCTTCCTGAGCCAGCGACCGATGAACCTGACAGCGCTGGCGACTTCGCTCCTTTGGTTGACCGAGACACGTCGCCTTCTGATATCGACTCGATCGCCGAAAACTAAAATAAGCCACAGTTTCTTGTCAAGATGCTTAGATACCATTTGATACCCTAGACGATGAGCGGACGGTATTCCGATATATACACACGAAGTAATATATAGCATAAAGCGTTACGATAACTACTTCGGGTTGTACCAGTAATACTAGGATCGTATCGAAGGACCATGATCAGAGCGTTCCACCATGACCTTCAATGTCAGAGAGCACCTCCCCGCATGACGCCTCCCGCGTTCTTGACCAACTCATCCTGTACCTGAGTCAATTTTGCCTTTCTCTCCTCCAGAACCTTCTGGTGATCATCAAGTGACGAATGGAGCGAAGCCCAAAGCTTGAGTTTCTTCCTGTTGTATATACGGCGGAGAAGGAAGGAGAGGCCACTGAACGGGAAGGAGGATCACGTACGACATGTTTTCTTTGACCTTTCTTTGATTCAGACAAGGAGGAAGGCAACGAGGATGGAATAAACTCACAGAATCTAAAACTTCCCCGAATTGATCCGCAAGCTCTACGATGGATGACGGTGAGTTTGACATCTTAACTGATCGAGAGGGGGTACCTTTAGCGCCATCTTCCCATTCCTTCATTGTGCAGTTCTCCCATCGTATCCGACTCGCCTCAAGTTTCTCCACATTCCTCGCGACGTACTGTTGTAGATCGTGCCCGGAGAACAGATTGAAGTCGTTTATGGCTGGTTTTCCGTCTGTAAGATCCACGACTTGCGACATATGCGGCATCTGCTGATGTTGCGGGCCTTCGGACTCGAGGCGATAAGAATGATCGGGTGTTGCTCCGCGTGAGCCGGCGCTCATTTCCTATGCACAGCATTTGACGGCGAATGAATGAGAGTCAATGAAAGAGCTCACTTCGTCGAGGGTATAGAGACGTGGCCTTTTGTAGTCTCGCGAACGATCCTCTGAATACTGCTCGATATTGCTGTGATGGCGCTTTTCGTGCTGTTGGATATGTGTATGCGTCGATTCGTTCGAGCGATGAGAGTTTGATAGCTGCAGATCAGGATCGCGAGACGCTCTCCGATGGAGGTTGAGAAGCGAAGGTAACAGTGGCTGAGGATCTGGATTGGCATGACGTTCCTGCTGCTCCGAATGTGGTTGCATATACGAAGTAATTTTGACAGCATTTATATTCTCGACGAAGGTGAGGTTTTCGTTCGTATCAGCGGGAGGACTTTGAGCGACGGAGCGTTGAGAACGAGAGGAGTTAACGAGACGATTCTTGGGCTTCGAGTTAAAAGCGTTGGACAGGCTTTTGAGCGCAGTTGGAGCGGTTTTAGGATCGGGCGATGAGTACGGAGGGGGAGCTCTGGAGGGCGTCGGAGATTCTGACGGGGTCATGTCGGGTAGCGATAATCCGTTTGCATGCGTTGGAGTTACAGTGCTGGCATTCGTCGGTGCGTTTTTATTCACGTTCTGAGTCGTCCTTTTCTTCAATCCGGATAGGTTAAGTGGTCGGTTTTCGGGCGGAGCAATAAGACCGGGATTCTGTGCATCACTGGGAGCTGGGATATGAGGAGACCGTTCGTTCGATGCGTTCGTAGTCGTAGCCTGCGCGTTGGACTGGGAAGTCTGGCCGTTCTGTGCCTCTGAATTGGAGGTGGTTTCATTGTTCTTCTCTGTAGGAGTTGGAGTCTTTTTGGCTGTTGGGCCTGATGGAACGAAACGCGTTCTTTGCGACATTGTGCCAGCAAGAATGGATATGGTGGTCGAGAGCAAGATGCTGGCGGACTTTCAATCGATTATCTTTCCTTCTTGGGTCCTTACGTAAGATCGACCCAGGGACCGCGACCTTGCGGCTGCGTTCAGCCTTTGGTCGAGTCATTGATCGACGACGCCCGTCATGAAGTTCAGCGCGAATGCTTCTAACTCGCTCATCAGCGTCGATGCCCAGGAGCACCCAATCAGCTCTGTCAGAATTTCTAAGAGAGTCAATGTGGCTGAGGAGGGGGACGAAGACGGCGAGTTCGTATCTGTTGCGAACGTAACGCGAGTGATCTCTGTCGAGCTCGAGGTGAATAGCTTTCTATAGTGCTCTGTTCTGAGCTAATATATCTTCTCGTAGCCCGGCGACAACGAGATCGAAATCATTAACCTACCGGGCACTCTGGAAGCCGACAGTATACATCTCAGCAGTGGATCCGATGCCTTCATCTCAGACGTTTCTTGTTCCATCGTCGACCCTGCATCAAAATCTCCAGATGTTAAAACTCGTGAGCTGGAGAAGGAGATTCGGTCACTCGAGGCCACCCGATTCATCCTGCAAGGAGAGAGTCGCGTTCTCGACCATCAGGCGGAAATTCTTGTCAGTTACGGGCGGTCGCTGACTGGAGCCCATGTTCAGCCCTCGGCGATGGAGAGTTTCATGGCCGACTTCCTGGAGCAAGGGAAAGCGAACATCGAGAGGCTCGCAACCCTCGCTCTGCAGTCGGACGAGCTAGAAGAACAACTGCAGAAGAAGCGAGAATCCGCCCATGAGCAAGTTTCGGATGAATTCAAATCTGTCAAGATCTCTGCTACGGTGTTCGTGAAAGATGCGGGGTCCATCAATTTTACCCTGTCCTATGGTATGCCATCGTCTCCTGAGTCGCATACATATTACTCATGCCATGGATAGTCACTGCACAAGTAAAGTGGAAACCAGTATACGAAGTCCGACTCTCGCTAAACGATGAAACGCCCTCTCCTACCGTTTCCCTCTACCACCGCGCCGTCATCACCCAAAACACGGGTGAAGATTGGAAAGGCGTGTCGGTCGTATTGGCCACAGACCAGTCAAACCACATCACATCCATTCCCGACCTTCCTCCTCTCAAACTGCACGCCATTTCTACACCTCCTTCTAACACTTCTGCGCCTACAAAGACAGATGCTCTGTCGCCAGCTCAGACCCTACAGCAGAAGATCGAGCGACAGCAGGCAGCGACAGCCGCGAAGATTCAGCAACTTCGGGATCTTGTCGATGGTTCTGCCCAAGAAGATCCTCTTTCCTCCGCCCCCTCTTCCCCTCCTACTTCTCCCGTCCCGTATCCTCTGAGTAGCGCTTTTACTCGGTATGGCAATCATGTCTTCGGGAGACCCACTCCGCTCCCTTTTGCATCTAGTAGTGCTTCGTTTGTTCCGCCCGATGCACTTCTGAAGCCCGTGGAAGTTCCTGCTAGCGATTCGAGTTCTTCGAGACTCTCTTTATTACGCAATTCTTCGCTCTTGAAGGATCTACCTCCTATAAAGAGAGAACAGGTCAAAGAGGAAGCAGAAGAGGAAGCAGAAGAGGAAGCTTCGGGGGCGCAAGAACTCAAGGAAGAGCCACGAGAAAAGGATGCGGAAGGCCCATCGCCTCCGCCTCCGCCTCGAGCGAAAGCAGAAAGCGAAGCACCGCCGGTGTCTGAGCATCGCTCTCGAACGCAGACTTCAGAGCCTTCCGAGCCTTCCGCGGCAGCTACGTACCCCGTCGTTGGCTTTGTGACGATTCACAGCGACAACAGCCCGCATCATGTCTCAATCGACAAATACACTGTTCAGGCTTCGATTCACCATGTCGTTGTCCCTCGTGCGTCGAACAAGGCATATGTCGAGGTAAAGCTCTTAAACACCCGTATCATTACGAATGTCTAAGCTGATCTACGGACGTCTAGTATGCCATCACGAATCGGACGAAGCAACCGATGTTAGCCGGTGATGTCAAGATCTATATTAATGGCGGATACATCAGTACCGCATGCATCGACGTACGTTAAGCTACTTATCTTGACACTGGTTCCTCAATCTTGACCCGATATACTGTACAGACCGTAAACCCCGGCGAAACATTCCACTGTACCGCCGCGCAAACTTCCTCCCTTCAAGTGACCCACACCCAGTCTCAAATCGTTTCCCACATGCCAGCATCCACGTCGCTCCTCGATTACACAACGTCCTACAAAACATCCATCTCCCTCCGAAATACTTCCTCCTCGTTCATAGATCATATCCTCGTTCGGGACATCGTGCCCACGAGCGAAGACGACCGCATCCGCATCAAAATAACGGAGCCGAGCTCTCTGACCTCCCTGCCGGAAGTCGTGTTGAGAGAAGTGTCTGGTGTGGCCCTTATTCGTTGGCTGAATAAGAAGGAAGGCAAAGTCGAGTGGGTCCGTTGGACGGAGCCGAATGAGGAGGTGAAGCTTCAACTGAAGTGGGACGTTGTCGCTCCTATCGGCATGAAATACAGCCTCTAGCCGACTATGGCGATAGGGGCTGTTTCCTTCGAGCTTTCAAGTGCCGAACATGAGGCATCGTCGTGCTCATCGATTTGTACTCTTTATTCCTTTTCTCATGAATTCGCCGTGTATTCTTGGCCGATTGGTCTCATTCCTGCATCCGCCCGTTCTTCATTCTCATGTATAAATTTCACCATCATGTATCACCTCAATCACAGTCTCAACCACAAAACATGGTTCTTCCTTCATTGAATTTTTTGTCTGAGCGCCTAAAATGAATATGAAAAATGAATTAACTGTCGCTTATGTAAATTCGGTATTGGAATCGATGCCAGGCCAAGTGTGATGAGCTCGGTGCACACATGGACATCCTCGCGAGAGTGGATTTCCTTGCGGAGGCGGACCGTGTTAGTACACTCATCCCACCTACGGGTGGAGGCCAGTTACACTCCGCGAGAAGCGAATTTACAAATCGGGATGACGCCAGGCTCAGACGTACTTTCCTGATTGACAGGAGTATGGATGATGGGCAGAATGATTGCCAGTATCTGAACTTGGACACGGTAAACTCTGCGTTGAGGGGCGATGGTCCCGCGGTCTAGTAAATCAATCATAAGCTGGCTCGAAGAGTAGACTGTCCGCGTGGCGAGGAATTGATTCAAGGGGGAACGAAGATAGAACGAGGTGAGGGCTCGCAGAGCCAATTGCGCAGAGCGGATACAGTTCGAAATATGGAAAGCTGGCCGCTTCTGGCAGACTGATAGAGTATAAAGTCGAGACCATCAATAATGAGCTCGGAAAAGTTCGATGAAACAGAGAACGGCGTTTCAAGAGGCTCTCAGCGCCAAAGGCTTCGAATCGAAGTGAGAAAGGTACGGCGACAGTGTCATGGACCCAAGCTCATTCTGGGACGCCTGTGGCACCAAAGCCCAGAAGATACGACAAGATTATCCATATCGAATAAGAACGAAGCCGAGCCGTTGATAAAGCCCTGACTGGAGAGATGCAGAGCGAGATGAAAACAGGTTGACTTGAGCTGCGGGGAAGACATTAACAAATGAGGCTTCAAGTTCGACCACAAGCAAGGAGTAATTCTTCTTAGGCCTCGGTCGAGCTACTGTCGATCGTCGTTTGCAAACGGAGACCTGTATGAGGTAGTGCTCCGGTTGCGAGGTCAAGATTTCTGTTTGACGAGGGAGTCCAGGCGTCATTGAGGCTCTTTCGATAATCGAGCCAGCGGAATAGACAACGGGTGAGAAGAGCAATTTTTGGCTAGATCTCCTCTGGCTCAAAGTGAGAATTCCCTACAACAACCAAGGCTTATGAGGAGGCCTTCCACGAGCTTCAGGCGGATCCGGTACGCATACGAATGAGAGCAAGTGTGTGAGTGGCCTTGGTTCGTGTATACCAGCCACAGTTAAATCATTGATGATGCTCGTCGGTCGTTTTGGAAGAGTCCGTCGGTGTGAGCTGTACGCATCATTCTCATTTCGCCATTGACTTAAGAGATACCTGTGTTTGTGTTGGTCAATCTCTGATGTATCATGATTATACTAGTTTGAGAACCTTAAATAGTCGCGCCGTGTCCGATGGGCTGGAGTCAAAGCATAAGTGATCGAGTGTCATTTTTTCGAGTCCTCGTGCATTGCTGTTGGAAATATCTTCCCGCAAGGTTTGGATACAAAGAAAAATCAGCAATCTGCGCACGAGTAGTTCACATTACACCCACAATGCGCCAGCTCAAGGGTGCCGTCACAACTGCATGCAAACTCATCCACAAGAGTTCCAATTGGCCAATACCTATCTTTACACGTGATCAAGGCAGGACATCAGGGGAAATCTTGGGGGAAATTCTGACTTAGCTCGGTTATTTACAGGAGACCCTATTTGATGTTGGAGTAGGATTTGAGCAGTGTATCAGATGATGGTTTGCAGCAAGATGGCCTCGCCCATTTTCCTCGTCTCGAAGTCCGACGCGAACCGTCTCGACAACCATGACCACTGTGTTCTCTGCTCAGAGCGCTCAGAAACTCGTCACGAACAGTTCACATATCTGCCAGTGTTGAGCCAGAATATTCAGCGCTCCTGCTGAACAATTATCAAATGCAACGCGCCAGATCGCAAAAATAAATCTAGTGGACCCGTCCAAGATCGGTAAGTGAACTACTAGTCATCTACACGCAAATCGATTGACTTGGCTTGTAGGCCTTGAATTTCACTCGACCGCGGACCCTTGAT
Source organism: Sistotremastrum suecicum HHB10207 ss-3 (assembly GCA_001632355.1). Taxonomy (NCBI): domain Eukaryota; kingdom Fungi; phylum Basidiomycota; class Agaricomycetes; order Sistotremastrales; family Sistotremastraceae; genus Sistotremastrum; species Sistotremastrum suecicum. Next base: position 128,840 of record KV428056.1, on the reverse strand, counting down.
ACATGCTCTGGCGAGAAAACAAGCTTAATGGCAATGCACAGCCAACGGAGGGCGTCTAGCTAGCGGACAGGGGCGACTAGTTGCACGACTACGCGGACTGCTCTTTGATCTGCACCCACGCCCTCACCATGTCCAATCTGTCGAATTCATCAGCCCCGAAGAAACCCAAAGCCATGAAGAAAATACTGAAAAAACCAAAGGCAATCTACGCCACCATTCGGAACAAAGATCGTTCTCCATCGCCTTCAGCGCGTCTCCCCGCTGCAGCGGCGTCGCACCAATCTCTTGCCTCATCTTCCACCTCTCCCGTCATCCCTCCCAGTTCCAATTCTAATTCCCTCACCATCGCTGTCCCCGCCCCATCCAACTCGATCTCCGCTCCTACACACATTTCGGCGCTTGTCCCTGAAATTCGCGTTGTCCCAGCGCCATCACATCTCAGCGTATCTTCCTTCGAACAGGCCCGTGCGCATCAGTCTGGATTCGCTAGCTCCTCATCGACCACTCCTCTCTCCAATTCTGAGCTTGTTCACCCTAACTCGCCTACTGGTGCAGCCGAGTCAAGTCCTCAGTTAGCGTCTTCCTCATCGTCAAACACAGCGATCCAATCGACACAGCCACACCTGCGCTCGCTGGCTGTGTCGTCTCCCGACCGTGCTACGTCTGTCGAGCCCCAAGAAAAGCCAATTGCGGCCGACGTTTCCAGCAATCCGCACTCCAGGTTTTCCTCGGCGTTGGGCGTTGGCTGGCAAACCTTTAGGACTGCTCTGAGAATTCTGAAAGAATCCGCCGATTTCAATCCGATTCTTAAGTCAGTATTGGGTGGGGTCTTTGCGTTGGTCGAAGCAGCTGAAGTGGGTTGCTATCTTCACGACAACGTTAGAGACGAATCTGATTGAAAGTTAGTTGACTCGGAGCAATCGAGAGCAAGTCCAGATGATAGCAAAACGAGTCAAGGCAATCACGGATACTATCACCCAGTATCAACTTTCACCTCTACCTGCCGTCATCAATGGGCGGCTGGACGAGCTGGCTGCGTGCGTTTCTTGATTGATCATGTCCGGCGATGGCTAATCGCTCCGTTAGTGTCTGCGAAAAGGAAGCGAAGAAACTGGAGATAAAGAAGAAGCATAACGCGGCAAGACGATTCGCTGAAGGTTCGAAAGACGCCAGCGATACCCTCGATTCTATGCGCGCCATCACTGATGCTTGTGATACGTACCTCGTATGTTGTCGCCTGCTACCTCTGACCCCGCTCAGTCGTCTGACGCTCTTCACAGCTCAAGGCCGGCGTCAACATTGAATTCAAAGTCGAAGGCATCTATGACGTTGTGATTTCGGAAAGTCAAGTAAGTGATTCGTCAATGTCGGTTTATCATCCACATGTTGATTGATTGTGTGGTAGCGAAAGCTTTTAGACAAATTAAATCCAGCAGCGTCCGCAAGGTTCGACGTATCGCTCGAGGGTCTGCAAGGTGTTCGAGCCCCTGTTTCGCGTGGAGCATGTACCGCGAACACCCGTCAGGAGATCCTCAAAGAACTATCAGATTGGACGGAGGATTACTCTGCGCCAAACATATACTGGCTCAACGGGATGGCTGGTACCGGGAAAACAACAATTGCCTACTCCCTTTGCAATCTCCTGAAAGATAAGGGGATGTTGGGAGCTAGCTTCTTCTGTTCTCGATACATTGAAGAATGCACACATGCCAATCGCATCATTCCAACCATCGTCCATGCTCTTGCCACCCATCACCCTCAATTGGCATCCTCAATTGCCCGGGCTCTTGAAGGCAACTGTGATCTGACTGACACCGTTGACTTGCAAAAGCAGTTCAAAGCCCTGTTCCTTGACATTCTGCAACAACACAAGACTCGCTTGGTCATTGTCATTGACGCCCTTGATGAATGTTCAAATGTCAGGAACGTCCGTAGCCTTCTAGACATCATCTTTCTGCACTCTCCATCACTCCCCGTCAAGTTCTTCATTACATGCCGACCCGGTTCTGCGTTCACGGGATATCACAAAGATCAACTTGATCGTCTCTGTTCCCTTCATGACATTGACGAGAAGATTGTACAAACTGATATCACTACGTATCTTCGCTGTGAGCTGCGATCCGAAGCTTTTCACAATAGCAACATTGATTCGGAATCTTGCCAAAAAGACATTCAGGTCCTTGCTGCTCGCGCAAAGACTTTGTTTGTCTATGCATCTACTCTATGCAGGTTTGTGAATGACTGGGATGTTGACCTTCCTCAACAACGTCTCTGTCAGTTGATTGAGAATGTTGTTGATGATTCTTCAGTGCTGGGTCCACTTGACACCCTCTACGCCAAGGTGCTGGAAGACCGTCATTGCAAACTGACCAATAAGGAGAGACACATCATGTTCAATTTGATGCACACGATCATAACAGTCCGTGTGCCACTCACAATTCAAGGTCTTGCAAGATTGCTTGCTATGAAACCTGACCACGTTAATGCGCATCTGCGTGCCATTCAATCTGTCATCCACATTTCACCTGGTGAAAATGGAAAAGTTTCCCCATTCCATGCTTCATTTCCTGACTTCTTGACCACACGTGAACGGTCAAAGAGATTCTTTTGCCATCCATCTACATCACATCTGCAGTTGGCAAAGCAATGCTTCATGGCAATTGCAGATTCATGGAAGATGCATGGTCATGTTTCACTCCAGTCATCCAGTCAATTGGCAAATGCCAACTCTGATGAAAGACTACATTATGCTTGTGTATTCTGGGCACCACATCTGACATCTTGCATGGTGGATGATGAGATTCAACACATGTTGGATTGCTTCCTGAAAACTCAGGTATTACACTGGATGGAATACTTGCAATCTTGCAATCAGATAAAGGTTGCAGTTGATTCTTTTTACAAGGTGCAGCAATTCATGACAGTAAGTTGACCTTAGTCATTGATAATTCACTGAGTAAATCAATTATTTCAAAGTTTAATCAAGACCTCCTTTCAAGAGTAATTGATGCTTGGAAGTTTGTTCTTGAAAGTCTGCAACTTATCAGTACCCACCCCCCTGAGATATACAGATCTGCATTATTGTGGTTGCCTGCACTCTCCTACATCAGGCAGCATTATATGCAAACTCAGTATTCTTGGCCTAGGTTGAGTGGCATTGACCGCCAACAGTGGGATGTTTTTCAAGGAATTCTCACTGGTCATTCTAGTGATGTGAGATCTGTGGCATTCTCTCTAGATGGCAGCCAGATTGTGTCTGGATCTTATGATGAGACTGTGTGCATATGGAGTGCAGCTACTGGGGTTCAGCTGCAGATTCTGGAGGGCCACACTGATTGGGTAAAATCTGTAGCATTCTCTCCAGATGGCTCCCAGGTTGTATCTGGATCTGATGACAAGACTGTGCGCATCTGGAATGCAACCACTGGGGCTCAGTTGCAGACACTAGAGGGCCACACTGATTGGGTAAATTCTGTGGCATTCTCTCCAGATGGCAGCCAGATTGTGTCTGGATCTGATGACAAGACTGTGCGCACTTGGAGTGCAGCCACTGGGGCTCAGCT